>DWFV01000275.1:0-15663 GCA_018246775.1 Parelbella machaon machaon
CACGCACACACACACACACGCACGCACGCACACACGCACGCACACACACACCCACGCACGCACCCACCTACACACACACACACACACGCACGCACACACTTACACACACACGCACGCACCCACACAAACATCTTAGCGACTGTTCTCTTATATGTACATATCTGTAGTAAAATGTAAATCCAGTATTGGCTTTATGAACAAGCACAAAGGTATGTACATACAAAAATATTAAGCTATGGATTTTGTAAATAAATAAATAAATAAAAAGATTATGATGATTACTTAATATCACTGGGATATATTATGTCCACTAGTTCCACTTTGAGTAAGAAAATAATATGCTGATAGGTTAGGATGACAACATTTACTGATTCCTAAAGATATAAGACACAAATCAAATCAGCAAACTGCACTAATGTGAAGTCGCTATTTAGAATATAGATAGATATACCTGTGTGACCTTGGCCGAGCCTATCTTTACCGCCCATTTCAATATATTGGTGCATTCATTCATATATTTCAGTTTCAACTCGTCGTTGTAGTGCATCGGGTATAATGTGCTCCATATTGATAAGTCCACCGCTGTCAGTTTGTCCTGCAAAGGCAAAAATATGTTGATGATGTCACACTCCCAAATCGCTTACCACTGAACACATATCCTTATCTATACAGAAATATGAAATAAATGGAACGAAAATAACTTTAGAGGAAATGGTATTTTTATTAACAATTATGTACGTGGTTTTTCTGTATAGTTGTTGTGTTATTACTAAAATATTTTTCTCTTGTCTTCTCTCCTCTTCAGTCCTACTGGACGGTTGGATGGATACATGTTCATAGACTCTACTTGTGCTGCCTTAGTTTGCACAGGTATTGACATACTATATTGGCCATTTTAAGCTCAACAATTAAACAATTTAAAGTCAATATTTCTACTATAATATAATCCAGATTACAGAAAGCCAAAAATTTATTTATGATACCTTAATTGTATGATTTACATACTCTGTCTAGTTTATAAGCAGAATCAGATTGAGGGTATCCAGATGTCTACTTACCCCAAGAATATATTCGTTTGTTTTCAAAACATCGTCCACAACCGTCAGCATTGATTGAACAGTTTGTTTCAGGTCGGATGCCACGGTTTTGCTCGATAGCACCGCCGCCACCGCGGGCTGAAGACGTGTGGCTTCCCATTCTAACATTTGCTTGCTGTTGGTAAATATATTTATATTGTTCAAGAGCACAATACATCACCTTCAATCAATCATCATCAATCACATCATAATACATCATCAGAGTCAGGCATCAAGTGAAAAATATAGGTATTTTCTTAAGATTGTTCTGTCAAAGGTTAAGTTTTTATGTTTTAGTGTCTACTGCCTCATTACACCAGTGGTTGCATGCACAACTGCCAAATAAGAGGTTGTGGGTTCGATCTCCGAGTTAAAGTGATATTGGATAATCTAACTTGAAACTCTCCATAGCAGTAGGAAGTCCGAATTTTTACTAAGTGTACAGCAATCACTCACAGCCTTAAGTCCTACCCTACAGTGACCTACACAGTACCCTACACAGACATGATATGTAAAGTCACACAATATAGAATATATTTTATAAAGTCCAGGTTTTCTTCGTCACGGTATAAAATTAATATCCTACCCTAAATAACGTTTGAAATTATATAAAAGTCTGAAGGCCAAATTGGTATAACTCAAGTAACAGCAAAATCTTCACAATATTTGTCAGAGAAACACAATTTGAACATATTTGTAAATGGCCTTTCCACCAATTACTTTAATTCTTTAAATATTCCATTGCTGGGAAAAAAGTTAGGCCTAACAGTGGGGCATAAAGTGTATATATACAGTGAGGTATAGTTACCACTGGCCGTCCTTAGACAAATCCAGCACAGGAAACAAGTATTGCACAGCTGCATTGCTTGAGAAGAAGGACAGCATATCGTCAACCTCCAGGTATGGCAGGACCCGAGGACCTGCTGGCATTTCTGCAGTGCAGACCTTCTCTTAATACTTGACAACCAACACCACATAAGTCATGCAAATTTAAAAATGTTAACAAACAGGAAGATTTAATATATTTGGCGATAATAATATTGATGACAAAGAACTTGCTTTTTCCATTTATTATTTTTGCTTATTTTGATAAAATGCTTATGTATATTTTATTAATTATTAAGTAGCAACTCAAACAGGCACTTGATACCAAACTAGTCAGAATCTATACTAGATTAAGCGAAGAACCAATAAACTTCATATATTATGTTAAACACAGGTTACATGTGTATACATACTTATGTATATGAATGCTGCCTAGTTGGTCAAGTGGTTGCAAGTGTGCTTCTGACTGAAAAGTCCTGAGTTTGACCCACAGGTCAGGTGCTATTGGATTTTTCTGTATTGAAATTTCTCGTAGTAGATGAAGTCTGGATCTGTGGCTGGTAAATGGCAATAGGCTCACCACCTATTCCATAGTGGGATGTAAATGTAAGGAATGAAACATGGGAGTGTACTACACTTCTCTGTCTACCTCATCAGGGGTTATAGGTATATGTGTATGTATTATAATTATATATGTACGATAAATAAATCAAGTGACTTAGTAGTGAAAAATATATTGAAATTGTCATTCCTGAGAACATTTATTTATTAGGATAACCAACAAAATGAACAAGATAACACATATCCAATTATTTCTACTGTAAATTATGGACTAAATATTGCCTCAATTATAGATTACTGCAGTGTTCATCATGGACAAGTTTAATATGAGAAATTAAATGATTTGTTAGTATAAGTAATGAAGTACATGAATGGATAACTGCAGAAATGAATAGCAAAAGAGTTATTGTTGTCTTTATTTCACATAATGTATTAATGTTTACATACATAATAAAATAATATTTAAAATATAATGAGTAACCCATCTTTTTAAATACACAATCATTTAAAATAATAATAAATCAAAATGCAACAAACATTGCTTGATAAAATCAATAATCTCAAGTTGATATCAATGTTTATAAATGCAATCACTTTATATAACAACATTGTGCCATAATGTTATGGACAGATCCATAGATATCCAATAAAACCTTATCTGTGCTGTTCTTAAGCAATACTCAGTAATGTTATTTAACTGTAATAAAAAATATATTGTGAACATATTAAATATTTTTTTCAAAATACAACTTTGTGTTCTCTATCTATCTTGTCCAGTAGTGATGATATAATTTAAATAATAACTGTATTTCAAAGTTAATTTTACATCTATTCTAATTCCTCAATGAATAAACAGTGACAATTTCGAAATTTAAATTTCATATGTCTAACTTTGCATCTCCATAACACAAATCATAGCATCCACCTCTGATTTTATAAAGTATGGATTCCTAAATATTAAGTATTACTTGATATGCTGGTAAAGAATTGTTTTAACTGATTGGTATATGATACTGCCAACCTGTACTTAGCTTGCTCAGTTAACTATGGCCTAAGACCTTCCCTTTATGGGAAAAGACCTGTGCCTAAAATGGAATAGTATTTTGGTAATTATATAAAAATCTAGTTGTATATTTGAATTAAGTCTTAAAATATCATAAGTTATGACAAGTGGCATTTCATCCTTAAATGCACATAAGATTTTAATGTCAGTGGTGACCAGGATCAAATACCAGAACCCCAAAGTCCATCATAAATTTCAATATATATGTTTTTATGATTCCAAACCAAATGAAAATATAACTTAACTTAGCCATGTCTTATTGTAATTCTTTCTGGTCTTTCTTTATGAGCTAGTCTATTTCACAAGTTTTACTAGCATTACTCATATATACTCAACTTGCATGCTCTTGACTTTTTGTCATATTATTGATTTGTTGCTAAAATCTGAATAGGCATTTTACTGCATTAAAACCTAAAATACAGAATAACGCTTGTTGGTATATAAGAGTTAAAAATTTCAACACATTAATAAAATCGGAATGTCTGTTTGTAATATAAAAATAACCACTTTTTAATAAATGCATATATGTATGTATACACAGTACATATACCAAAATAACATTTTTTGGTAATTTTTGTCTGTCTGTTTGTTCCAGTTAATCTCTGAAACGGTTGGACCATTTTGACAGGTCTTTCACTGGAAGATAACTGATGTAAAACGGAGTAACTTAAATTACTTTCATTTTAGTATTTTAGAATTATGTCCTGTCCAGTACCGCGCGCAGCACACCCGCATGCCACCACTGCGCAATAACTAAACAATAACTTTTTTATTAAATTCCAGGCAAACGAAGTCGCGGGAACAGCTAGTATTTTATATATTAATGAGAAAAAACCTCAAACCTAAGTAAAGATACCTCTGTAGGTAATTACGTGTAAGCTACCCAACAGGAAAAACATATACTAAATAAAATTTACGAGAAAATTTTACCTAATCTTCTGTACTATTTTATTCTAAAGTGAGTTCGTGTATTTAAAATTCGTAACTTATTAAAAGTATTATTTTAAATTAACTTTATTACACGAGTACCTTCGAAAGAAGACCGCTGCAGTTCTATCTTTTTCCCCGCTAAATTAGCCGCAATCAGCAACTTGAGCGTCGCCGTATTATTTTCATTGGTATAAATCTTCATTGTTGTATGGTATGTTACACACTTTTAGTATTGTATGAACGTTAAGTACATAACCTTAACTATTGCACTCGCCGAATGACAAGTCGGCGTTGGCAGCTTGACAGTGACAGCTTCTATTAGTTCATCGGTCAGTCAATTTATGTGAAATGTTAAATATTTTAACAGACTTGCCTGTTTATGAGCTTATAATACACGCAGTGTAATTTTTTAAATAAAATGTTCGCAATTACATATAGTTATTAGGTTTTTTTTTTGTTCCTATATACTTATCAATTATATGAATAGTTTCAAACAGCTGCCAACAGCAGCTTTTGGTGAGAAACTTAAATTAATTACACAGAATCAATCACAATATTTGTACCAGATTCGTTCTTCATAAAATGTCCCAAAATTCTAGTCAATGTAAGAGGATTATTCATTATTGGTTTCTTTTAATAAATAGGATAATATAATTTACATAAAATTACTGTTACCAAAACGCAATATAGAAAATTTATTCTTAAGCCTGTGCAGACGACAATATACAATTTTGGTTGTCTGGGTAATTTAATTGTTTTTATTTGATTGCCTAGTTTTCAGAAAATAGCACTCAAAAAATCCGACGAAAGAATATTTTATGCTTAGTCTATCACGGCTTATAAAGACTGTGGTAAGTCGATATCGGAATGATTGCCGATGAGACACTAGTAGGTGGCCCGTTTGTTTCATTTGACATTTGTATAATAGATGTCTTCGCGCTGCTCTAGAGGTCAACGCTTTACCATGTGTAATACCACCCCCTGCCTTTGTAACAGCCGCGTTCCGGCACTATATATTATATAGAACTATCTTTGCAAGCTGTCAATTAGCATCAGCTTACAAGCTTCTCATGAACCTTACATGTTTCTATAATGTCAATTACTCGACTTCTAATATTCCCATACTTATTTCTTCAAGCCCACAAACTGTATAAATGACTTAACTGTCGTAAAAATTTCTTGGAGCTTCTTTTTCATTTATTACTTTTGAAAATGTAGGTAAAATACAATAATTATATAAACACACTGGCACTATTTCATAGAAGTTTATTCATAAAATGTAAACAATTTTTTTCCTAAATTATTACATCACTACACACTATTTCTTTAAATTACATAAATATTAATTTGGAATAACAACTTATATTAAAGAAAACAATCAAAAATGCATTGAACATTATGTACATAATGGTATATAAAGCGTTACATAAAAAACAGTGAGTTATTAGTTTTTCAGGTACATTAAAGTACACAATCATAAGACCACTTTCATACAAAAATAAAAGATTTTATTATTATCAACGAATGGAACAAGAAATAAAACCTAGTGGAGAATAAGTTTCTCTACTAAAATATTACTGTAATCTATTATTAAAGTGAAGATTCGTAATAAGATGCTAAATATTTTATGGAACCCTTAGTGAACAGTCATGGCTGTTAGTAGATCTAAAATGAAGCATTTGAATTTAACGTTACTAAGTGTTTTTGTTATAACATCATTATATAAAAAAAACACTTTCAATGACAAAGTTTGAACACATAAATGAATGTCTATAGAAAATATGTTAACTCTATTCAAAAATATATCAATTTTTTCGAACAAATTTATTATCAAAAATATTGTATGACCAGCAATAAACATAATAACCATTTTTTTTTCAAAAATGGACACATTGCAAAATAAACTACAATAATCATATGTAAAAAAACATTTAAAATTCATAGACATTCATACATTCGTCTTGGACTGTTACAGAGTACAAAATCACATAAAAATAATATCAGTATGGAATATTGTGCAACTTTTTAATCACCACCATGCAGCCATCTCAGCATCAGTTCATTATTAATACCTTGCTATCATATTTGCTAACCTTCATTGTTACCTTAGATATTTTCGGATTAATCCTGCATAATGTCTGATTGTCTGAATAATAGTTTTGTCCCGAACCATATGCTTAATGTTATCCACACACTGCAGTTGTGCATATATATCCACCTCTTTACATATATAAACTGTTTATGCTTTGCTTACTGTATTCATTGCAAACTGTGACATATTACAACACCTTAAAGTACATATTTATTTGGTTCAATGCAATCCAACATGGTGACCATTATTGATATGGCTATTCAATAATAACTATTTTACTTTGCAATTAAAAACTATTGTGTTTCTTTAAGACAAGTGAGTACCTAATCAAACAAAAGATCTATGGATGAAAATAATGGATTTTTTTCCGTATCAATTTCACACTAGTATGGGAGAGTATTTAGAAATCGGTCATCACATGAAAATACGCATAAATTCAGAAATGTCGAAAAAAAAAAGTTGATTATTTCTGTGGTATATTCTATGGACTATCATCACTTGAGTCAAATAATTTCATTTGTGAATTTAAAAGTAATGTGTTAGTATATAAATGTGTAAGTAATGTATTAGTATATAATGTGTATATAAAAAGTAATAAACAAAATATGGCTTTTTATTCTGGTGTTGTTTTTGCATTGAAATATTTTAATTACTCATACAATCATTAATCAGCATATATTATAAAAATAATGAGTATATATAAATATTATAAATCGATTTCTATCACATCACAGACACACCTAATGTATCAGGTAATAGTTTTAATGGGACAGTTTAAAGCCGCGAACTAGTCAATGATCTTACGACTTTTCGCATTATCAATAAACACTTGTGGCTAACGACTGTTTCTGAATTTATGTACGGCCATAGAACTTTTTACATTGACCCATTATCATATACCCCGGAAAATAATCATGACGAAAGTTTCGTTATAAACTTATAATTATACAGCAGTGACATGGATTTTGAAATTATACACTTATTATACTGACAAAATCATATGATTAAAACACTTGTGGCGCCATTTGTTATTCATATGATGGTAAACTCTATTTATAAAAAATTAAAATCATAAATGGCTTTCGGTATATTCTTATTCAATTAAATGTACAATTATTGTTAAGTGATATAAATATTTTTTTCTCCCTAAATACATTGATATCATTTTATGCTACGTTCGCTCACACTATTAAAGTAACTTTGATAATGTGTGAAATTTTCTAGACAGTTCTCATTCACTGTAGATCTAGTTACATCATATATAGTAATCCATCAATAATACACCTTCATATATTATTAAAATATTTCCAAATATGTGAATTTCTAGTGTCATCCATGTTTTCTATACTTTCGGATTTAAACAAATAAATTTAAAATCGATTGCTAACTTTTATTACCATATATATGGCAAATACAGCTGTTTCTAGTAATTACTGACCAGGTTGGGAGAACAAAGGGACATATAATATACTAAAAAAAAAGCAAAATGAGCCATGCATGTAGATTGGCAGGTAGGTTTAACTTCACACTAATGTCACTAGATCCAATTGTGTTCTATGTAATTTAACTCTAGAAATCACACATTCTCTACCTCACACCTAAATCGAGTATCACAATATGAATATTTATGTACAAAAAGAAAACATGCTGTAAACTTGCTGCTTTGGACAATTGACCTTGCTCATCAAGCTTATAGAAAATCTGTAAGAAACCAACATCTACAGACATATTTATCATTTTCATACATAACACTGTTTAAAAGTTACAATGTACCACTGTGAGTCGGCATTTTAATATATATTATATATCAATTATACACAGGACATAGGAATAATCCATTCAGTTATATATACAAATCATACATTAAAATAGAGTATGTTTACATACATAAATGTAGGCAATTTCAAATGTGCTTGATTGCCACAGCTTCACAAATCGAAAACATATTTTATTACTAATTACTGTGGGAATCTTATAATAAATATAGGTAGGTAATGATAATGATGCTACCACTGACCTGTGACTCATTTTCACACAGTTTTCCAACACAATAGAGTAGATTTTTCCAGTATTTTTAATACTATATTGAATGGATTATATATTATATGTGTGACAAACTTCATCCTGGGTAAAGTTGGATCAATCAAATAAATGATGATAGATATTTTTAAATCAGTTCAATTTCCCTTAAATCCTCCAAAAACACATTGGACACAGCCCTTTAACATCACTCGAAAATTCAATTAATAATGATTTCATCTGAACACATATCCTTATTTGCCCTCTCATTCTACTGTGATTAAAATCCAGCTTGAGACATTTGTAAGAAAAATATGATTGGTACCGTATCTGTACATATATTCCATATTACTTATATACAATTATAAATTCACACTGCAAGTCTATAAATCTACAACAAAACTTCTCTTCATACACACAAAATGGCTTCAAATGACTTACATCCCCCCTCTGCGAGCCTACAAAAGCATGATAACATTATCCAATTAATGGGCACACACACAAATACTTGGATTTTTACTTTGATACACTTAATTTTAACACACCAATAAACACATACCATCTCCATGTTCATTCATCATCTTGGCAAACTTCTAACTCGGTTACAACAGTCTGGAAAGACATAAAACAATGAAGATATTCAATCATTCACTATTACAATTCTTCATGCCATGAGAGCAAAAGAGTTACAGTAAAATGTATTTTATACACACATAATTAGAACAGAATATTCAAAAATTAGACATATATTGTTTTGATTTATAGAAAAGGTAAAAATTTATATTTATATTATATCACATAATATTATTTTCAAATATAAATTACCATTCAACTTAATATACTATTCTTTAAAAAATGACATGCATAAAACATATTAAACCATATATTTCCCATTAAACATTGTTTCATTATATTTCCCAAATATTTTCTTCATACAAATAATATTATTTTAAAATGACGATCCGCCATATTCATTTATTATTTTAAAACATTTCGGAAACGAAACACAACATCCCGGTAAAAAGTCTGGGAAACCTTACCGCGTCCTGGCAATCACACACCACATGCACAAGAGGGACAAAATAAGTATTCAGCGCAAGCATAACTTGCGATTTTCTTTTCAAATTCCAGTTTGAACGTTCACTCTCAATCTCTTACTCTCGTTCGCTCTTTAGAGCGTGTGCGAGACGGGCGGCGACACGTTCTTCTCCTTGTTCTTGCAGTGCGAGATGGCCGCGGTGTTGAGCGACCCCGACCAGTCCGCCAGTTGTGACACCGGCCGGTAGAAACGGGACGAGGTGCGATTGAAGATCGGCAACAGCTCGTTCGCTTCGTTCGAGAGAGCCTGCAATGTCACAAATATATATTTACACGTGTGAAAATTTCTGTTGAAATTATTACCAAACACCCCTTAGGGAAGGGCTATTTTTAGCAGCAGACAGGCTTATGTGAATTGTGTGATGTATGTGTTAAGACATCGTCCTGTGTCATCAGTGCTACAGGAATAAAAATGTTTTGACATTTGTTTCTATACAGACTATATTAAAAAAAAAAACATTTATGTCTAACTTTAAATATACCTATATTATCTCATACAATATGCACAGACAAACGTCAAATTTTACTTTGACAGTGAAGCAATTGTCAAACAACAACCGCAAGAATGACAATTATATAAATATTTAAAAAATAACATGTCAAAAATTGCGCGCGAAATCTACATAATTATACCAGTATGTAACTTTTGCAATAGACCATAGATCATAGATATATTGCATTACTTATAAAGTGAATACACTGCTGAGGCTGGTGGAAAACATCAGTTTACCTTTAAATAAATCACAGCGTCAGTGCCGTACCCCTCGCACGACATGAGCACGAGGTCGCCGTGGAAGTACCGGGCGTACAGGCGCGATATGGGCAACCCGTAGCCGTATCCTGGAACAAGGTTGTTAAAGTAAGATTTACTGGATATTCAGATTTTGATTAGGGAAGTACAATGTATAAATGTCCGTTATTAGCATGTAGGTACTGAAAATGAAGCGAAACGTTACAATTTCCCGTTAAATTGAGATCAAGGTAGAAATTCTTTTGGATATTAAATTTCAAATTAAAATAAAATAAGAATACATATTTATGAATACCATAGTCAATTAAATTACGTCAAATTTCTCATGAAAATTAACTACTGTAATAAACAAAAAGCAGATAGAGACGTTTTCAATCGCGACTGTACCGTGATCCATTATATTACAATTAAAATAAGTGTGATTGCACCCTTACCGGCTAAAGGCACCGTATGTGAATCAGATTTGGAAGGCTGTGGCGCCGTGCTGTACATGTACTTGAAGAGAAGGTCGGTTACACTGCGCGGTATACCTCCACCTCGGTCTGACATCTGGAAACAATATACTTATTGAAGTTATAGGCCCATCATTACTTCTATTCCTATACATGTGCGAGTATTTGATTGTGCCCGAGGATGCTTGTATTTATGTGGCGCCATCTGTTATGGAACATTAAAATACCTTCACGGACACATCCTCGCGGCCCAGCACGAGGTTGACCTGAATGGGAGGCGGGCTGTTCTCGTAGGTTTCCATGACTGCGCGCATCGCGTTCTTGAACAACTCGAACAGCATGTGGTAGAGATGTGAGGGTACGTACACCACGTGCATGGGTCTGCCGCTCGGCACTGGGGAGGAACACGTGGGTAATTTAATTAGACACACTACATATAACAGCTATTGTTCTATTTGAATTAGCACAGTAAGGGCGCTGTTATTAGTGTGCCAAAACATCTTGTAATCTTTACCGACAAGTTAACGATTGATATTGGCATAATGAGGTGGGATGACGATCTACGAAAGGCTCCAGGTAAAGGCTGGATGCGGCAAGCCGAGGACAGGATTAAAAGTAGCACCTTGGAAAATGCCAAGACGATATAAACGATAACTTTAAAATACCGTTCAACAGAAAATCGAAAGACTAGTTGATCCATCTTGAGAGCCAGGTGTCTAGGACCCGGAAGATAATTCGTGGAAAGTAATAAGTATTGTATACCGTAAGTGTATACAACTCACCTCCGTTCTGCAGCAGTTCGAGCTCAGGGGACGCCAAATAGTACCGATCGCAGAGGAACCTGGCGTTCTCGTAGGCGTCGCGCACCACCGCGGCGATGTCGCACGCCGGGTCTATCGAGCCGATGTGCCTGCCGCCGTTGCCGATGCCGTTCACTGATGCTTGCTTACCACCTAACTGTTCGCCGAAGAGAAGAGCTGCGAGAAAAAGGTTAAATAATTGTTACCATCTGGAATTTGGAATCCTTGCCGGGATACCTATGAGAATTCGTGTAATAGAGTAACTAAACCTATTAACTAACCACTGTAGTAGAGTAACTAACCTATTGTAAAATTTGAATTGGATACTAGGTTGAAGCAATTGAAATGAAATTGTGAAAGCATAATAGCTTAATGGAGCAACGATTCTCTTTTCGGTATAAGAGCAGAAATAGTTGAATATCAAAATCACTAAGCAACCATTGCTTACCAATATAAATATTACAGCTTGTAAGTGTAATATTAATTTACTTAGATAATAGTTATATAGATTAAACACAACACATAATTCTACAATATATACCACTCCGAGTGACGACAACGTCATCAGATCATAAGTCAAAGCGCAATACCACTCACTGTGCTGGTTAATGAGCATCCGGATGGAGATGCGGCTCATGTAGAACCGGTCGAGGAAGTACTGGATGGAGTTCTCGGTGCCCGTGTCCACCTCGTGCGACTCCTTCAGCTCGAGCACGCCCTGCGCCATCGTCTGCACCACGTCCGCGTGCCGGTTGCGGATGTGGACCAGCCTCTGGCAGAACCTGCACATATTTAATGGCTCTAAGACCTTCTAGAAGCCAAATAATTCTAAAACTCTCCAGATGCTAAATCTAAAACCTCTGACAAAAAGCTGAAGAAAAAAGTGATTAAGTAAAGTAATTAGCAATGACTTTGACATGATATTGAGCAAGCTCGATTATGTATGTACATATATTAACATGACCATCATGACAACACAAAAAGTTCTGTGTACTTATGCACCCAGAAGAATTATGAGCAATGTGTATTCATCCAATATTAGTCAAGTTCAATTGAAAGTCATGAAATAAAATATCTATCTGTCTATTAGCATAGTATTATTATGATTGGTTATTGTTTGTATTCTTATTACTATTTAGCATAGTATAGTTATAATACGCAGAAATCAACTTGACCTACCGTTCTCGCCTTCGACGCGTCAGTACCCCGCTATTACATCATCAAAGCGAAGTGCCTAGTGCCTGCGAGCTATAATCCTAATATTGAGCTATTCCTATATTAAACGTGTGTGTATGAAGTGAACTTACTGGCTGAGCACCGTGGGCTCGGGCTCCATCTTCTCGAACTGTATAATCTCCTCGAAGGAGCGCTCGTACCACTGGTTCACGAGGCCCACCGAGGGCATCCGCAGTAGGTTCTCTGGTAACAACGCTATCTCCTTCATAATGTTCGCTAACCTGTGAAATAAAGAAACATAACTGACATTAGCTACATGGTAGTTGAAACAATATAACACAAAAAATAGATTGTCTGATACATGTTATATTATAAACATATTTTATTTTGAAGGAGGAATCGCTACATACGGTACTTTTTGTATCAATAACCTCGTTTAAATAATAATTATCTTAGTCGTCAAATGCCAAAATAAAAAATAAATGAATTGTCTCCTAGCTCGTGCCAATTCCAAATTTAAAATATAACCGCTAGAATCTAATGAAAGTAGTCTTTGTGTAATGGCAATTTTTTTCAAACAATGTCTTTCTTAATATTCTATTGTTAAATCAAAAACTACGAAGCAAACAGTAGACACGACAATCAATAACATTTCCCCCATTAGACTGTATTCGACATACTATTATTCCTTATAATTAACAATACAATATGTATCTAATAAACATAGTAGGACAAAATATTTCAATATAGTAAAAAAGTATGACACAATTTTCTATTATTGATATTTTAATAACTAGCAATACGTAATGATATTATACGACCAATAATTCTTATTATTATTCGGTCGCAACATTATCATTCAGTCGTAATATCATCATTCGATGTCCGTACAACGACAACACGAAGTATACAACGGCGCTACTACACAATTCATTATATTATAATATTATGCAACAGCGCTCACATACGATGTTTCTGTTTACGAGATGCCGGAAATAAATATGCTGATTTATACATTATGTACCTATAAAATACACCTACCGTTGACATTCCTGTATATTTATGTTATATACATATTATAGATTTTTCTAATTTTGAATTTCTAGTAGTTACTTGGAAGGTGGAGTATGGATCTGTGTCCGGTGTATGGCAATAGGCTCACCACTTATTCCATGGGACGTAAACGTAACTGATGAAACTTTGAAGTGTACTACACTCCTCTGCCTACCTCTTCGGGGATTACAGGCATGATCTTACGTTTTTATATATTACACCCTACCGACTCTGGCTGGTTAATGGGTGGTGGAGGAAGGTGTCATATGTTGGTAGGAGTATAACATCCTGCTATTAAACATATTGTAGGCAATGGGGTAACCGTCACGTTTATAATTTGATTCCCAAACAGATCAGTATCAGTGATACTTCGATCCTCTGCATAAATATCCTAATCATAAGCAATTGATGATCCAATTCGTTGGAAGTGAGTATCGTAATAGCAGAGAAAAGCAAACGAAATTCACCATTTGCCATTATAACTATTATTGAATATGTCAATATAATGAAGGAAAGAAAGATAGGATGCGAGCGAAATATTACTGCTCGTCTCGTAATAATACTTTCAATATTTTATTAGTGTGTGGACTCGAATCGTTGCGACACGACACGGCGTGTGTCAAAACGTGTGACGTCACAAGACACTATTGTATGCAACACTTAGGTAAGATAACAATTTCTCAATACGCTCCAATTTGAAGACTAACAAAATATTGAAAATAAAACCGTTTTTAAAAATTACCAGACAACTTTTTTGACCTACAACATACGTTTCGTCCATATATTGAGAATGTTCTAACTTAAAGCCAATAAGAAACAATCTGATCTTGCTCTGCATCACAAAAAAGCATAATTAATAAAAATGTGATTTACTGCCTCAAAGACTACAATATCAACTGACCTTGCCCCCAATTAATAAACAATACATTTATATAATAACAAATAATTAAGACAATGAAAGTAAAGCAGTCCGTTCCGCGCACTGGCTGCGAACATTACGCGGAAGGCGAAGAAGACATCTGCGCAATATGAGTCAACCGCGGAATTGACATTGGTGAATATATTTCGGGGAGAATAGACTGTTGCGCTCCAAAACAAACCGGTCCAGCAGTACAAGGGCGTAAAGATTGTATATAGATATGTAAAAGGAGATACAGACAAACTGATCTGTCAATGCGCAGCCAAAATCGCTGAACTTAGAAGTATGATTGAGTACTACCGAAGGAATTTCGGAAATTCCATTCCCAAGGGGATATAATAGGGATTGAAGAATTGTACGAAATTTCGTTGCTTTGTAAGTCAGACGTAAAATTTAAGCTCTACGTTCTCGATCACTAAAAAAAATAATTTGTTTACTGCTTTTTGGTAATTCAACCCCAGAGGGCGTAAAATACGGGTTGAAGAAATTTCATACAATACTCGATTCGTAACATGGACACATGCAATATTATATTTACGGTCTCGGTTAATAAAAAAGAAATTACTGGAATGTACTAGAATATAATGGGTAATCTCTCGAGCAACAGCGCGGACCAAAGCTCGTGCACACACAATATAAACTTGTACGAAGGTTCGATGTCATCGTCACAACATGAACACCAGCGCGCGACGTAGATTGAATCAACAAACATACATGCGTCATACTGACAATGGAGACACTATAAGGACCTCGGTGAAGTAGTGGTGCCCACGCGTAGAACGTACGGGAGACTTTCCTGACCGATCTTTTTAGTCAATAAATAAGGACTTAAGTGAATTATGAACAAC
>DWFV01000276.1:0-15661 GCA_018246775.1 Parelbella machaon machaon
CGAGCTACTACTAGAAATTTTAAGTTACAAAAACCCAATAGTACCCAAACCGGGGATCAAACCCAAAATCTTTCGATGAGCAGTCGTACATGCAACCACTCGACCGGTACCTATTTGTTAGGACGGCCGCTAGTTAATGCGTTACAGCCCTTACAATATTCCCGCTTCTCGTTACAGTAGTTTGTCTATTATCGCGCAACAGAGCGGCCGCCGGAGCTCATTGTGACGTTATTTGTATTCAGAATCGATTTGCACGCAGTTCCGCTGAAACCGAAACTGTGCTCCTCCCGCCGCGGATTTACATAAGATCACGTTTTAGGCAAACGTTTTTATATTAATATATTGATGCACCGAACATGTCTGCTCATGTTTCTTGACTGCCTCGCCGGTGTAATGGTTAAAGCATGACCGCTGAGAATGAGATCCTGAGTTCAATCCCCATGTCGGGAAAAATATTAATGGGTTTTTCTAACTTGACATTTCCAGTAATATGGCAATACGCTTACGATCTATACTATTGCGGAAGATGTAGCATTAATAATGACTATACTGATTGATACTGGTAATGAGTACACTATTTCAGCTGTTTGAATCTTTGTGTTCTGAAGTAATCATAAGACCGTGACCGCATACTGCCAGTAAACAAAACGCACAAAAATTGTTACTTCATGGAGATTTCTAGACACGTAGAATCCAAACCGGTATGGTCACTGTCAACAAACTCATAGTGTACTCTATATATAGAGTCCACTTTAATCTAAGACCATATGTAAAACCGATCAATGATACTGGGTCTGACAAGTATGGACCATGATCTTCAAAAGTATACATTTTCTCACAGCTATTTCCCAATCATATCTATCTACTTTTCTACGTATCTCCTGCTGCCATTAATAAAATTATTTTCTTCCACCTTGGAGTACGGACGACAATAAGGTATGGTAAAAATAGAGCGATTTAGGTTTTCAGCGTTTTTCTCCGTTGCATTACAATCTATGCTTAATTTACTAATTTATTTATAAGCGTGTAATCTATATTTGTCACGTTCTGTCTTATAGAGCTAACAATGCGATGAAAGAGACAAAATATACGTTTAACAACATGTACTGTTATATATTGTAACAATGACAAAAGTTATAGTTTTATATTTTTTTTCCTTTTTTTTTATTTTTTAGAGCTGAAGATCGAGTTCAGAATCAGTGGCGTGCCATTGGAGAGGCCCATGTCCAGCAGTGGACAGGAGTAGGCTAATAATGATGATGATGAATAATTTTGAAAAATAATCGATTATACATATAGGTACCTACTCCGAGTATGAAATACACGGTAATACATATGGAATGCCCTTAACAACTCCTTCATTAAGAATGTCACACAGTGTACGCATGTTTTGATCTTCTAACTGCATGTCCTTAACCTATTTATTGTTGCTGACATCATTTACATTCTGAAGCTTACTTCAGGTATACTGTTATGTTCTGCAGTTCATAATACAGGTATTCAGTTACGTTCAGGTCTATTTACAAACGTCAAGCTTAACTCACTCAGGTTGACTGCCTCGTTGGTCGAGCGGTGGCAAGCGCGACTGCCGATCGGGAGGTCCGGGCTTCAAATCCCGGGTCGGGTACTGTTTGATTTTTCTAATTTAGAATTTCTAGTAGTGACTCGGAGTCTGGATCTGTGCCCGGTGTATGGCAATAAGTTCATCGCCTATTCCATGGGACTTAATCGTAACTGGTGAAACGTGGGAGTGTACTACACTCCTCTGCCTACCCTTTCGGGGATTACAGGCGTGGTGTTACGTATGTTTACTCCATTTGGCTAGAGGGCATTCTATTCTACGTTTGCGACCTATAGTACCTTTGTTATATATTATATTATACGCCGATGGAGTTTCTCATGCATTTCAGCAGAGTGACCCGATTAAATCTAATACGGGTCCCCACATTTAAAATGTAGATTGAGCCGAGTGTACGTACAGTCGAAATTAAGCAGTTATCTTTTAAAACTCGTAATCCCATCTCGTGCAATTACAAACTCTTCTCGACTTTAAGCTGTTCGTGTTTAAATATAATGATAACGGGAAACTGGCGTTCTATTTTCAATTAATTCCTATAGCGCTTTGTTTTAGGACGGCTGGAGTGAATATTGTCTAAGTATCAGTTATCGTTTATGGAATTATACGTGGATATTATTGTTAATACTACTAATTGACTGGCTCATTTGTGACGTGGTTAGAAAAAAAACGTCACATCACGCCTGTAATCTTCGTAGAGGTAGGCAGAAGAGTATAGTAAGCTCCTACGTTTTACCAGTCACGTTTACGTCCCATTATGGACTAGGTAGTTGGTCTATTGCCATGCGTCCGGCACAAATCTAGGCTACTAGAACTGAACTAAATCACTCCTCGAAATTTCAAGATAGAAAAGTTCAGTAGTATCCGACGCGTGGATCCCAAGATCCGGTAAATCGCGGTATTGCTCGGCCTGCCCAGGCATGGCTATCCACCCTGGCCTTCTGTGGGTAGCAGCGTAGACGGTGCAAGAAGCAAGCCCTGCGATCCGCAAGCCCTAAGCCAAGCCTAGGAATAATAGCCTGACACTCCTCAGGGGAGCCTACATATGTCCAGCAGTGGACTCATGCAGGGTGATGATGACGATGATCAAATATTTTATCAAACCCAAAAGAACTAACTTTGTATTAATATAATATATTATTTACCATTGCAAACCCTTATTTGAGGTTATCATGATGCTGTAAACCTCTTAGAGACAGGTCACTGGACGGCATTCTAAATAATCAATCGGCCTCGAAGCCGTTGTGGATTAAGCGTCAGGTTTTCCACAAGGAATAAAACGAAGATAAAGATAAATAGCTTAATGGCTTAGAAAGAAACTTCCCATTCCGGGGGTCTTAGATTCAATCCCGGGTAGTTAAGCAATGCACGCGAGAAAAGGAAATCTTTGAGACGATTTTTCGCATCTTGGTTAACATAACCTGTTTTTTTGCACATGTCTAAGTTTTTTAGAAATAAATTATAACCTATGTTACTTTCTGATAATGTAGCTTGGTATTAATGAAAACATGGTTAAAATCGGTCCAGTAGTTTTGAAGCCTATTCGATACAAACAAACAAACAAAAAAAGTCTTTCCTCTTTATAGTATTAGTATATACTCGTAGATAATTGGGATTTATTTAAATGTCTTATTGAGAATATAAAGTCTAGAAATGAAATGCTAAGCAGACCTTTAATTCGCTTAATATTTATATACTTGTAACTTGAATGAATTTCATTCATGTTTACTCATTCTTTTACTCATTCACTTCAATGAATGATTCAATATTTATTTTTCATTCACAGACAAGTAAATTTAGCGAAATTTATATAAGACTAACTTTAGAATAGGTTTAAATAAAAAGTTACATTAGTTCGTTTTGATCTTAGTTCGTCTATAGCTTCAGTTTGCGGGCAAGTTATGAAACTTTGTCTTGGAGTTTGTAAGATACTGCGTTGGAGTATTTTTCTTTGATATTATTTAAATGTTTCAATTTATTAAGTACAAAAGTTATTGACATAGTTTAAATGTATAATAAAATACATTTAAAACACGAAACTTCTACTGATTTCAGTACTATTTTAAATAATGTAAACGCTTAGCCGCTGAGCCTATTGCCACACCGGAAACAGATCCAGACTGAGACAAATCAGATAAACCAGACAAATAAGTCAGAAAAATCCAATAGTACTCAGCCGACCTAGAATTCGAACCCAGAATCTAACGTTCAGCTTTCGCTCTTGCCACCACTCGACCAATGAGCCAACCACAAATGGTTTATATTGATTTTATAGCATCTATCCCATCGCTTGCAGTGGAACAATAAGTTAAACTGTGAAATAAAATCACGAAACAACTTACCTGACTTCTGACCATCAGGTCGTTTTTATGTTATTACGTAATAAAGCAAAATTTTACTGTATCATAGTGGACCATGAAGGGTTTATACCCACTGTCATTTCTTAGATTGACGGTTTATGGTCCTAAGATTGTATTCTTATATATTTACTAGCTTTTCTCTCAGGATGTCCGTAGAATATATCAATGACATATGTCATATGTAGACATGTACGAAGATGACTATGGATTTTAGAGTTGTCACGATTTTACAATCGTTTCTCTAATAGGTCCTTTTTAATTTTTATTTTATGTTAGGAAATGTATTGTGTGGATTTATAATAAAATTAATTATTATTTTCTGGGAGACGTTTAAAATACTTTTTTTTAACAATCTTTATGTAAAATAGCTGTTTTATCATTAAAGGTTTAGTAAGTATAAACGATTAAATATATACTTAATCTACATATGTATATTTTTTCGGTAAAGTCCGACTAGTTTCAGACCTATATGAGGTCCTATTTCATGAGTTTTCGCCGGTTGCAGTGACGTTGCTATGGAAACCGGCAGGTGTCTAAAAATACGTACCGGAGTTAAACCAATACATATTTTAAAATGACCATTATTTTTATTTTATCCCGTCAGGTTCCTTAGATCGTAGGCAGTGGCCAGATATCTCTACTACAGAATTGACGGGTTCCTTCTACATCTTTCTACACGCATACCAATTTCAAAGACATCTGTTTCATCCAACAGCCATTATCTGACTTACGTAATACTTAATATGGATTTATAGAACTTAACATATGTTTACACAAACTATATAAAAGTATTTATAGGGTCTGAAGTCTGCTTAACTGCACTTGAACATAGTGGTATTTGAAGTATAAAACGAAAAATATTTTCAAAGTACAGAAAATATTTTTTTTCCAAAAATCCCTTAAGGTCCTTCCCTTACACCCTCAAGAAAAATACTAGACTTTTTGAATCTGGATTTCGTCATATATTTCCCTGATAAGAAATTAAACTAAACAATATTTACAAACCATTCCCTATGTACGGATGAGATTGTCAAAATTTTATGACATTAGATATTTATTTATCTCACAATTTCGTCTCCGTCCGCGGCGGGAAGGAAACAATGAATCTTTTATAAGCACTAAATCTCAAGATCTCTGCTTATTCCCTCGGAGCACAGCTGTTGTCTAAGTTTATGACGTAAGCCGCTTTAAGTTGGCCTGTAATATATGAAAGAGGCGTTCGGTACACTGTACATAGTTACATCAGACTTGTGATTTATAATATATATATATATTTTTTTTTTTAACTTGTATTTCCGAGTAGTAGCACGTTGTCTGGATTTCTCCCCGGCATATTGCAATAGGGACATAATGTATTTGTAGAAAAAAAAAGAAAAATTATTATATTATGGTAAGTTACCAAAGTTATGGTTACCGGTAGCATTCTAGAATTAAGAAGAATAATATTTATTCTGTAAACTATGTAGAGACTAGTGGTAGAGTCAAAAATTAATATTTACTTATAAATTAACGGTCTGTGTGTGTCTTACGGTCTTAAATATCCTTACACACTTTAGTGTGTAAGGATATTTAAGGATGTTTATACATATATAAATAAGTTAGTACATACATATATAAATGTTAGTTAAATGTAGATAATAATTTTAGTATGAATTTTACATTTTTATTACCGTTTTATTATGTTTCAAGATTTATTAATATTAACACGTTCAGTATACTTAGCATTTGTTTATTTTTCTTTCAAAAAAAAAAATTGTTTCAGGCTGAGAGAATACTAGATTTACTAATTTAACAGTATGTTACTTATAAATATAGGAATATTAAATATATAAAAAAGACGATGAAAATAAAAAAAAAATACTTATGTTGTAAAACGACCCTGCCAGGATTCGAACCTGGAATCTTCTGATCCGTAGTCAGACGCGTTATCCATTGCGCCACAGGGCCTACACACTAATGTTCAAAAATATCTTTTAATATATTACAAGTCACACACAATAATATATCATAAACAATATATATCATACATACATATTACATATATCATCATCATCCTCAGTCTCTGGATGTCTACTGGTGGACATTACCTTCCTCTAATCGGTCTCACTCCTTCCGGTCATAGACCTTCGGAATCCAACAGCTTCCCGCCAGCTTTCTCCAGGTTACCAGC
Source organism: Parelbella machaon machaon (assembly GCA_018246775.1). Taxonomy (NCBI): domain Eukaryota; kingdom Metazoa; phylum Arthropoda; class Insecta; order Lepidoptera; family Hesperiidae; genus Parelbella; species Parelbella machaon. Next base: position 6,107 of record DWFV01000276.1, read on the forward strand.
GTATCTCTCTTTTTCTGTCTCTCTAATACGTGCAGCTGTTATAAAGACCGTTAATTTACAGCACAGACATTAGAATTTCAAATAGACATCCATGAACACAGAACTGACGGTGCTCGGATTAAAGCTACCCGACTTGTTAAGAAACGTGTCTCTAATTACATTAAAAAAACGAATGGAATTTTAGATACGATTTTTTTAGGTATGATACTTGGGAACTCCTTTTAATTTTAAACGGCTTTTTGCTGATTATTGTTACTATGTGTTCACGCCGGGTCCCTTATAAGGTAGACAGGGGGCACCGAATACCAAATATGTCTATATTTACAGTCCTGACAAGTTTCATCTATATTTATTTTCTTCATACATGCACGCCGGTTTCGGTGACTTGTGGTTTTCCAATCAGCCAGTGTTTGACCTATTTGGTCAATGTACTCGTATGAGAGTCTTGATATCCCCTGGATCCTAAGTCCATCTTCATTATACTATTGATATAGACAAGAATCGCTACAATTATGACTCATTTATTAGGAAACAGTTTTAATCTCTTAACCATATAAAAACAAAAAGATTTAACCAAAATAATTAAGAAAAGGAATTTATTCAACAATAAAAATTACTAAAGGAAATTGCATTGTCAATAATTTTATCATTACATAATTATTATATAAGACAAAAATTAAAAAAAGATGAAGTCGCTTCGCAAACACGTCCTTGCGTCACTCCCATAACGTGGTTAGTTTATCTATAATATATATTTATTATTACAACGTATTTGTGTTACGGTTTTATTTTTATTAATTAATTAATTATGTATACGACGATTTTGCAATACATTATTCGGTTAATTTAAGCCATTAAACATTTTATAACAACTTTAAAACAAATTCTTTTTAGTGAACTGCTCGCCGCGAAGTTCGAAATTCGATTTTGATTTTCCGTTTATAACCGTTGCGTGCCAGTAAACTTCATAAATACTTTGGATTAAGGGACTCTGCTCATCTTCTGAGATAAATTGCTTGGCCATTAGACCAGTGGTGAGCTATTTTGAGTACTTACTGAACCGGGAGTAGTAGATTCGATTCCCATTTAAGATGTATATACATATGAACGATGAACATACGAATATGTATTGTAACTATTTATGTATATTTTTATATGTACATTATATAGTTTGTCAGCCGTCTGGTCATTATAACATGTAATGCCTACTTAAGATCCCATGGTCGTGTGTGAAGATGTCATAAGACATTTATAGGCTTTTATCATGTACTTCTAATTTCGCGGTCATTTGCGTGTTTAAGGTTAATGAATACTTGCTATAACAAAGGAATCGGTGAGGTAACCTGCATACTTCTAATTATTCATAATGCCCAAGGTATGTGCATACGGTACTTTGGATCAACAAACACACGGAAATGAGAACCAAAACAAGTCAAAGCTAGCATTGTAGTTAGATATTTCATAAACGAATCGCCGATTGGGCTGTCCTATGTCCACTAGTGGACATCCAGAGGCTAATGATGATATTTACCATTATGATAATTTAAAATAGATAAATTATTTTTATATGTCTTCTGTTATACTGTTATATGGACATGGATTTTAACTTAGATTTTTAGTCGGAATTTCTAATAGTGGCTGGGTGTCTGGTTCAGTCCTAGTGTAGCTATAGGCTGTGTCTGTAGGTTAGGTTAGGTTAGGTTAGCCTATTACAGATGTGGAATAGATGGCAGTTGGAATAGATGGTGATCTATTCCATAGCGGGACGTAAACATGACTGCTAACACATGAAACTCCTTTGCCTACCCTTCAGACATGATCGTGAATCAATGGATAACTGGTTACTTAGATAATTATATTTGTTTGTTAATTTAATAACGTACAAGCGCTCGCCCGTGGTGTAACCAGATCCGAAGTTAGCGCAGAGATTAAAATAAAATATTATTAATTGATTCCTGCGAGTTTCCCCCTAAAGAAGTGGGATAAATTATACAGATAAGCTCCTTTGCCTTTATGGAGCTTTGTTTTGAAACTTTACAACTTTGGACAGAGTTAGATTATATACGCGTTTTAGTTTCTCTTATTATGTATATATATATGTTTCTTATCAAGAAAAGTTTCATCGTAAATTGTTAAATTAGAATTGTTCTGATATCGCAAACGGTGTGCGTAATTTGTTTAATATTGTTATCATATCACACTAATCACCGTTAACTAGAATGCGAGTATAAGGGAGCGTTAAATCCAGAAGAAACGCGTCAGGTCTGGTAGAATAATGTCTGCCTACTCCGTAAGTGACCTAGGGTGATATGATAATAACGGTTCATCATGAGGCATGCTCACTTAATGAACATCAAAATCATAATATTTCCGTATGGTATTCCCGGAGTGTTATGATATGGCGTTCCCCAAGAACGACGTGGAAAGAGCTATCCAGTAGTTTATGCGTGATGCGTGTACAACGGCAGACATCTAGCAATTTATTTAAATACATTCACTAATTGATGAGCACATGTAGCACACCTGTAAATATAAAAAATTTAAATTGATAATTTTTCATGAAGAAAATTGACAAAAAAGAGATAAAGACCATTTTAAGAAACAAAAGAGTTTGAGATACGCTGACGCCACCAACGTAAACGGATAGCAGGTCTGATAATATCACTTATCAGCTTTTTCAGACTATTTGTAACGCCTTCAACAAGATAATAAACGACTTACTTCAGTTCCACGGTACATAGATTAGCTATTCAGCTGCAAAAGAACAAAAAATCCAGACCGCAAGTTATAAATCTCCTTTAGAGAACAAATTAGGGATTAAAGTTTGCATGTTCGGTTCTTTCACGTTTCCTCACTTCTTAAGAAATTCTGTTCGTTGCAGACGCTTTAAGGAAATACTGTATCAGTGGTTCCCAACATTTTTGTACCGTTTTATACAGAAAATCTATCCCATCCATAAGTCCAATTAATGCCAATATATTAAGTACTCTTTTCGAAAGCTGCTAAAATTGTCACAATGTCATAACAGTTCCACTAATAAGGATAACGACTTTATGTGATATTTTTAGCCACACACATGACTTAGTGTCAAAACAAAGGAAGTTACCTCTGCCATAATATAAGTTGTTCAAATATAATACAAAGGTTTAATACACTACAAAAGAAAATATCTTTCACAGCACTCTAAATTTTTCATAACTATTTGCAGTTCAGCAAAGAACGAAAACGGAGTCACGTCTTCTATCAAGAGAGAAAAAATTGCAAACCGACATTGGCTTCGGTTTCTTTGGAATATTATCCTCGAGAATATTAGAATAAAAAATATTGCTCGGCAGAGTTATAGAAGAATACATCTCTACAATATAGGGGTAGATTGAAGTATACTTGACTGTGAGCGCTTTGAGGTACTACTTGAATAGATAAATACAATCTTTGTCTATCCGTGCCATATAGCCATTCTCGCTTATGTGGAGCAGTTCTTGAAGAAGACGATATCAGGTCTGACAGTATTATTAGAACAAATAGAGTTGCTAAGATTCATACAGCTAAATCTGGCTATTACGTTATTAGAGGGATGAAAAAATTGGATTTTAATTATTGTTAATGATTATTGCACTGAGACCGTGAAAGTGATAAGGGACGTTCAAAATGGGATGGATTCTGTACTTCGCGGGCCATATAATCGCTAAGTTTAGTCGAAAGTTTTTAATGCGGTTCCTAAATATGCAATATATGAAGTCGATTCAAAATCATGATTTCCTCTTTTTTGCTGTGTGGGCAACTATGCCTCTGGCCTCTTCAGATACCGATAATATCCACTCTAAATGGATAGGATGCATAGGATTTAAAAAGTATTGCTATCAGTCATTTTTAATAAACATACAATAATTGTCACATTTTTTATGGTTTCACAGAGTTAAGAGATTTCTTAAGATTACATTTGCTTTAAGAAGAGCTATACAAATATATTTTTTAAAGTCCTGATATTTCTCAGTTCTCACTTCTATTCCGTTTCTTAGCTGGGGACTGATTTTCTTCAACATTTCTACATTTGAATTTGGTTCTAGTGACTCATTTTAAGAGGAATGAGTTTCTAGTTTCTCAACGCTTTTATTACAACTGATTTATCGAGTTGTCTTGTAAAAATCTAGACGACATTTTTACTTTTCCATCCGTTTCTGATACTTGATTTAATTTTGCATTACAAAATTCTTCTTTTATCGTATTTTCAAGACCTGCTAAATTGATATAAAATGTTATACTTCTCGGATTGGAATTCAGATTTTATTTTACATAATGTTTACCGGTGTCTATGTCATTTAATGATCATTTAACGTTAATTACAATAGATGAAACAAAAAATTCAAACATGAAAAGATCCAGAAACCAAGGTATACAGGTAAAAGAGAAAAATATATAAAAGATAATGAATACAAATGGGAAATAAAACCAAAAGAAAACAGATCAAAAAGCCCATAAAAAGTAACAAAATGAAAATAAAAAATAAAGAGCTCAGTTAGCCCTTCATAATGAAGTGTTATGACGATAATGATACTGCCATTATCTTAAAGGAATTAAGGTTAGCTGTCAGCGAGCTCAAACCTATATCATTCAATATATGGGCACGGGCGAGTAATGAGTGCGTCATGCGTCTTGCGTTATCACTACTGAATACTGTTGAATTAAACGGCAGGGTAGAGATTATAATTTCATCCATCATATGCTATTTGCATTTTCTATGGAGCTTTAGCGATTCGGCAAGAATATTGCAATACACAAGAACGTAGAAAAGAAAAGTATTGCAAATGTTATTCTCGTAATTAAAAACGAAGCGTGCCCTGTTTCTTTAAATATGTTTCAATAAATCTCTGTCCCGTTTCTTTACTCTGTTTCTACTTTTTAGAAGTCTTCTATAAACTTTTTCTACTAACTTCTTTCTATCCGCCTTTGTAATAATATGGGTAAAATTATTTAGTTTATTACTATGGAAAAACGATATTTTGTAGTTAAGGAAAATTATTAAGATACACGGCCAGGAGAGAAGAAAACATGTAAAAGAGAAAATGAATGACTGAGTTTGACAATAAACACAGTAAATATACAAAACGGACATTCTTTCTAATATATAGAGCAGTTACTTTTTATACTCATAACAGTTTTGAGAATTTATCAGTTACTTCTATCGTCGTAAAGATAAGAAAGCAAGTGGTGCTGATCAGGGTTCTGATGCTGCACTGTATCTATCACGATGGTCCCCTGGATCCCTAGAGATGTGGAACCTTTCCTACATCATTTAAATGAACATGTAACAACAAAATATGAAAATTGTGTATGAATATACCTAGTTATAAAAATGTATATGACAATTTATGTTGTGTTCAAGTATTTAAATAAATGTTTTTATTTATTTTTAACAGCAAAGATGCTTACTAAGTAAAAAGTAAAAAACTCAAGACAGAACATAATTACTTTTTTGGTCGTTTAACGAGGCGAATGAACGAAATTAAAGTTGGTTTGTTTTTTTAAAGTTTTGAAACCATTCAGTACCTATATTTTACTTCTGCACGAGAACGTTAAAAAAATGAAAGCAATTCGAAACTTGCCTTAAAACTGAAAATTCACATTTTCATCTTTCATCCACACACCTTCTGCATGAAAAGTGCATTTTTTGGACTATTTTCGAAACGTGCTAGCTAGTGGAACTATTAGAGTTTAGTAACTCGGTGTTATTTACATTCTTTTGTAGGGTGGCTCTTTGATATTCAAAAATTTTTCTGAACCATTCGCGATGTGTTTTGTATTAAATCAATGGCCAAAATGACTTGGATAACTTTTAGGTTGGGTAAAAATAGATAAAAATGTTCAATATTTTAAATTTTTAAAAACGAATGTTACAAAAACACATATAAGCTATACAATATTTTATAGACTACACCCTTTAAAATACGCTCTAAATACGCTTCTGAAATACGCTCTACAATCTATATGCGTTTTGTTCGAATGTAAAAACGACTATACATAGGTCTTCTGTAAACATGGATCTGTCTGAATGGTCATCTCTCAGAGTTGGCATAGAAATGAATTAACTATCAGCACTTTACAACTATAGTTGATCTTAAATAATTCTTACAACTCTTCCCGGAACTAAAGCACGAAATTCGCATCGCCCGACGCTGCAACTTGTGCATCCGAAATGGCATTTTCACCGGCATTTTTTAATATCAAGCTCGTATTTGGACAATATTTCATATTTTCAGCCCTACTCGCTTTCTTAACGACTCCTCGGTTGTGGTATTTTGAATATTTTATGTTCATTTTGTTGAATAAACATCATAACATAACGTCACGCCTGTTTTTCCCTGAAAAGGTGGACAGAGCAGTATAGTACATTTCCATGTTACATTAGTTATGTTTCATTTTAAATAATCCTGTTGCTTCTATCATATTGTGTTATTTATTTTACCATTGCTTCTTTTGCTAAAATTTATATTTAACGGCTTAACCGTTATTTATAGAGATAAAAACTATCCTGTCTTTCAAGTTAGAAAAAACAATATACCTTTAATATAACCTACGACCATATCTAACACTACCGACATCTAACACAACCGGCGAAAAGTGAGCGCATACTATACTCCTCTGCCTACTCTTTCTGTGAATTATAGGCGTAATATTATATATGTTATATTGCAATCGGTTGTGCAGTTTCGAACATGAGTGTAAAAGAACATACTGACTCGCCTTTTATACATAAAGATATGTATACTTATGTTTGTTACGCTGCATAACTAATAAATACACATTTATCAATAATTGCTGCTTCTGACATTTAAATGCTTTTTTCACAGCCATTTTTAAAATGCACCCCTTTTTGCAATACTTCTTATTTTGTCTGGTTAACATCTAGCTCAGTTATTACTGTCGCGGAGAGGCGTTGTCAGTTTTGCAGGGGTGTATTCTCAATATTCAAGATGTAAATCTTGTTTATAAGACTCACATTTGGATTTCCAAATTACTTAGTTCCTTTAGCGTACATTGATCTATCTCGTATTTTAGTTACATTATTATAATTGTAACTTATAATAATTCTTTTCTTTACGTCACTTATCTCCTGGAGTTTCATATTCATACTCATTTCGGATTCATAAGTACGAGTACAATGTATGAAACTTCTAGTCAACAGTAAAAGTGGACATCCACCAAAGCAACTAATATGAACGTGTGTGTGATTTCACACGAATGATGGATGGCTGTAAGCGTATCGTTAGTACCCGGAGTGGATTAAACTCATATTAGATCATGTAAATACGCTTCAGAACGCAATAGCCATACAAATATTGACTAGTGCGCGGATGTTTGCTCTGTACAAGGATCGAATTGGATGGTACTTGTCGAGGGCTCGGCGGGGTGAATGGACTCGTTGGCGGGTAATTTGATTATCGAACGCAATATTTGTCAATTGTTTAATTGCCATTGGTGAACTGTTAATAAGTTTGAGATAAAATAGCGTGTAGAGATTGTGCGGAAAAAACTATGGAGTATAATGTCAAGCGGTAAATAAAATAGACTGATGATGATAGATTTTAAATAAGCATGGATTTGGATGTACATAGATTTTGATATAGATTTTTTTTTATTGTTTTAAGTAACGACATACTTAAGCTCAATTGAATGGATCTAATTCAATTATTTATAATAACATTAATATTTTTATAGAAATTTAATTAACTATTTTCGTAAACGAAAATCAATGTTATGATTTTAAAATTGTTTTTTTTTTCTGAATTCTTGGTACATCACCCGCACATAGTCTTGACATATCAAGCTAGACAGTGCCATAGAGTGCAGCGGTATGTTAGAATCACGTATTGTCATGCTGTCTAGACAGAATTATTAAGAATATATTGGTGAAAAATTTCTAAAAGTAGGTGGTACGTATATGAAGATAATTTTTGAAACTGTCAGTTGATAGTTTAATGTTCACAATGAACCGTTAACTGACATTTTCACCGACCCAAGTATTATGACTGCAAGTATTATGATTAATATAATTACATGTCTATAATAATAGTCAAACGAAATATATTTAACCGAAAACTATCCAGTACTTTTTGCGTGATGCGCCCACAACGGCAGACTTCTATCATTTTAAGCATTCAAAAATAGAGATCGTTATAAACTACCAATAATTGCACCGTTGTAATATGTTAAATTATGTACCTGTATTAGTTAATGTTATAATTCTCTTTCCCCTGATTGCTTGAAATTTAAGCTTTTCTTAAGCGTAATTAGGGTAATTGCACGCGTGCCGTTATACGAGTTAGCAAAAAGTTAACCTGCTAATAACGTGTCAGGGGCGTTAACAAGCAATTTGATGTACAAACGGGTTGTTTAACGTAACCGCCACTGTGTAGGGGTGGCTCTATTTTTGCCGTAAAATAAAGGAATAAAATAAAGAGATTTTACCACAATGGTTTTGTTACGTCTGCTTATGGCGTGCAATAAAGAGTAAATAAATAAATGGTGTTATAAAAAGGCAAATTTGGATAAAATCCTTCAATCTTCGTCAGCCTCTTAATGTCTATTGCTGGACATAGGCCTCCCCTAATCGGCGCCACTCCATTCGGTCCTGGGCCTTCTGTATCCTTCAATATTAAATACAAAATCTAGTGATTTTATAAGATAAGATTTGATTGATAAGTAGATTTGATTGGTAAGGTGCTGAGATTTGATAATATAATTATCAAATTGAAATATTTTATTATAATATAAATCAATATTTAAATGTTGTTACTATAATTGTTTTTTTTTTTTTTATTTACGTTATCGAATGTATAGGATGTTAATAATTACGTTGCGCGTATACAGGGTGATTTATTCTGTACAAATATTTATTTATAAGTAAAAATGTTATATTTTTTTTTCATGGTTTAATTCGTGTTCTCTTTTTTGGCTTTAATTTTGTGAGGTCAAACAATTCGCTAATGGACTTTGAATATTAAATCTTGTAGTGCCTTTGATCATTAATGGTCGCTAGCAACTTTTGGAAGCTGTCCCTGTTAATTAAATCTATTCATTATACATACATTATTAAAACATAATATTTTACATATATTATAATGGCCATATCAAGGTAAAATATATCTTTTTAGAGTAATACGGTCGAATTAATATCTTAGTCAATTGCTCCACTTAGTAATTATTATTAATAATACTATTGATTGCGTCGGTGCTCGAGTGGGTGCAAGCGCGATTACAGATCGAGAGGTCCTCTTTCGATCCCCGGGTCGAGTACTATAGGATTTTTCTATTTTGAATTTTTTAGATGTAGTTCAGAGTTTGGAACCGTAACGGGGTATGGCAATAGTCTTACCACCTATTCTACTGTGGGACGAGAACGTACGTGGTGAAACGTGGGAATGTTTTACACTCTTCTGCCCCCCCCCCCCCTTTGGGGTTACAGTCATGATGTTACACTTTTAGTAAAAGAACTGTATGAATAGCAGTTTTATTATCAGTTACTAACCTGTACTTCCCGTCAATCCGTTACCGCAT
>DWFV01000277.1:0-15629 GCA_018246775.1 Parelbella machaon machaon
TGGTGGTAAGCGGTCACCGTCATCTACGGAAATTTCCAATTGTGCAAAGATACCGAGGGCAGGGAACACCTTAGTAACTCCTCTGATGTTGTTAATGTGTATAGTTGATATGCACGCTTATAGGATGGTCTACAGGCGCTTACCGTCAGGTGTGCCGTCTTGCGTTTTTCTATACTCCTTAATATAAAAAACAGCGCCAATCAGCTGGTAGCCTTGAATATTTTTTGTAAATTCTTTTCTGCTAATCTGCTTTTCAGCGAATCTCATTACAGAGTTTGCATGACCGTAACAGAATCAAATGTGTCAACGGTACTAGTGGGTGTCTAGCTAGTGACGGTAGCACTTCGCTTTGCGACTAGTAGAATCATCTAAAAATAATGCTACCAGAGCTACTAGCTCAAACGAACATTGATCATTATGGAATCAGTAAAGGGCACAGAAAGAATCAGCGTTTGTCTGGACAGACCCGTGGCGGTTACCGTAACGTTACAGTTTACATTAAAACGCAGCGAAAATGTTAGCATTTTGAAAGTATTTTTGGGATCTAATTAAGCACTTGAAGTTGTGTACGATTCAGATGTAGCCAACCGGCAGTAGGCCGCATGCTGCGAAGTGATAACGACTGTGTCGGGTATTAGATAACATTGACGTGCCACCTGAAACTAGCCGCAAAAGTCACTGAGGAGTTAAAGTCTGAACGCTTCGTGTTTGTCTGCCTGCCACTCCCATTACCCCTGTACGCAAAAATACAAATGTTACCCATTGAAGGTAATAAGGAATTCATTGGGGATGCCTTCGCACTCTATACAAAGCAAATTCAGAATGCGTGCTACATATTAGCAGTTTAATGTGACGTGTTTACACACAACAATGGAGAATTACAGTTAGTGGTGTTTGCGTGAGTTTGTAGTTGGATTAGGTTATTTCATCATAGTTAAAACGGGGCGAATTAAGCACAGACACGCGACTCATACAGAAGGTTATATTAGCACGAGCTAGTTAAAATGCGCCTAAATCTTTCGTGCCTTTCGTTACATTGTTATGTCCGCGTTCTTCATTTGTACTTCAAATTATACAGTGACATACAGCAGAAACAGTGTATTTATTATGCAAAGTTTTACCAGAATATTGTTCCGCATTCTCTATACAACAAAAACCTGACACTAATGAATTAAAAAGCTATCGTCTTAGATAAGCAGTTATGCAGTGATATAAAATGTTTTACTGTCCTTCAAGGGCATCAAGCTCAACTGGAACTGTTGGCAACAAAGTTTAAAAAAAGGTAAAGAACATAGGTTTTCGTACCGAAAGTCTCTGAACAATATAGATTACAACTAAATGGTCACTCGTGGAAACATCCTTCTATATATAATTTGACTGAAAAAGCACCGATGTGGTTCCTAGTTATAGAGTATTGTCTGTCTTCTACTTAATACCAAGTAACTGAATGCTCCTAGAATAAGAAGGATTGAGAGATCGTCTGTCACGCTACTTGGCAGACTTCACATGCGCTAAAGAAAAAACCGGATATTATCTTTCATAGTTACAGGAAATGACGTAGGATTTTTAAACCCTTTTGTTTTGTAGAGATGCTCGCCAGGATTTAAATCTAGGATTACGGAATGGGCAGCTGAAGTCAAAACCACTAGACTATCACCGCTTCATTGTGTCTGTCCAGCAATTGCTGCTTCCCAGTTCAAATATAATCCGAATAGAGAACGTCTTCAGTAGAGTATCAACTAATAAACCAAACCATGCAAATGAGAAGCACCCTTGAAACAGAAAATATCTCTTCCATTGCTTGTAGACAGATAAAAACACTACGTTGTTATTGAGACAAGCAAAAAAGCGAGACGACGTCGATCGATAACGGCCGACTACTAAATTAGGCATGAGTCTGTGTTATATTTAAAAATAAAAAAGTTTCATTTAGACACCTTTCAACATATTTAATCTGAAAACACACATTTTTTGTACAGGGATACACGGCAGTTTCTATCTAAGATCCCAGAATTATGAAACTGCATTCTAAGCCGCTATCACTACAATTATCGGTATCGGGGCGGGGAAAGAATACATCCCCCGATCCCATTCCAGGAGACCATGGTAACGTAACAGACGGCTAAAGATAGCGCAGGTAGACCGCGGGATAGCGCAGCTTGCCTAGACACGGCGACGCGCGCTGGTCGCCGATGGGCAGCGACGTAGAGGGTACGAGAAGCCTGCTTTGCGGTTCTTAATCCGCATGCTCGGCCTGGGAGCTATGGGTTAAAACCCCTCAAGTGAGGGCTATGTCTAACAGAGAACTGATGGTGATAATAATGAGGCTGCCACTGCCTGCATGTGTAATCATTTTATGTTAAAGAGTATCTCAACGCCAGAAATCATCAGAGAAGCACCGTTGATTATTTATGTGATTCCTTTCACTTGATATCGCGCCTGCGTGAACGGAAACAAAGACAAGATAGCGGAGTGCGGTTTATGAATTCCGTTAAACGGAATGTAATGAATACAACTACGATATTGTCTTTTGTTTTGAACAGTGTCAAATTCAGTAGACTAAACAAGAACAATCGGGTCACCTGGATCTCACAGCTATCGAACACAATATCTTTCTCCTAATACAGCTCACAACAGAATGATTCAAGAACGACCGATATGGAGTTGGAAAATTCAAAGTAATAGGGTCAGGGTCGAAAATGTATAAGTATTGGCAAACCACAATATTCATGTCTCTTACTGTAACTGTAAGGCGTATAATACATGTCAAACTGCTCTTGTTTCTGCTCTCGTTATATCTTCTTTGATGTTTGCCTGATTTTATTGTTTGTTATCTCTACGGGTTACGTGTGTAATGGAGACGACACACGCGCTGCCAGGTAGAAATCCCACGTTGTGAGCTTGAAGCGCGCTGCATGGGGATCACAGGCGACGAAAAAGCCGTGCTGTCGGCGATGTATCTATTTCTTTACTCATCAAATTTAACGAAATGTTTTTATCATTACTACATTTATATCAAATTTTTATGATATATCTTTAACAATGTAGAGGTATAATGCTCGTCGTCGTCGTTCGTCGTAATGAATAGTCACGGTTTTGCACGATCCAAATAGCCGCACTTACTTGTATTACACCGGCCGACTGAAAGTGCGGACAATCCGAGAATCTATTGTTCGAGAACGTGCATGTCATAGGAACACAAAAGACAGATTTCTATTTCACGAGCAGTGAGCATTAAGAGCATTTTGATCATAAACAAAATCGTCGGACAAAACAACGGCGACAATGAACGTACCAAAAGCGCGTAATGAAAACTCCACTCGGGACGTTGTTCTTTGGATACTGAAAATGAAACTATTTACTACTAGTTTTTACTCGCAACTTCGTCCGCGTTGGATCAATCTACGTTCAATACTTATTTAGTGATCAACATTGACTGATATATGACCATCACGATATAGGTAGCACAGGATATACTCGTAACACCACTATTTGAAAATAGTGGTTCTCGAAGTTTCGAAATTTCAAAACATGGTGTTCGAAGTTTCCAAACCTTTCGAAGTTTCAAAACGTTACGAGGTTAATTATTAAACTAAAAATTAACTCTGCGGAAAAAACACATGCAACAGTATTAAGAGACCACAACATGTAGACTACAGATAAGTAGATTATAGGCAGCTAGCCGCATAAAAATCATATGTATCTTAATAGGGGGCTGAAAACCCCTAAGTTATGCCTATGCAAGTCAGCCGCGCGGAAATCCATTAGTTTGCTCACTCTCCCCTGCTCTAAGTACACGGGTCTATAGTACCCTGCGTAGTACATAGAACATATTCCCTTGTTAACGCACACACGCCGACCGAAAATGTTTTAATTTCTTTTTCTAATGGTTTCATACATTAAAATGTTATTTTGTAACAAATCAAATATTAAATGGTAGAGGCAACCATGAACCCTTGCAAGCAAAGTGCCGCCGACACGTAATAAAAGACAGAAAGTTCATAAAATTATATCTTCTTGTTTAACCAACTGAACTGTAAAATGTCATATCTATTATCTCAAGTGTCTGCTCCAGGGGCGCGCAACATACAACAATGGGTTATGGTACGAAACATTAAATCCCTCGTAACTGCATTCCATGAACACTTGTGCAGATACATCGCCGTGCCATTTGATGTAGTTCGGTTTACAATTGGAAGAATATAACGACTTCTTAAAATAAGCTCTTGGGCGCGGCTGGTTAGACTATATTTTAGATTTCTTTAAATCACTGTATACAGTGACTGCCTCGTTGGTCGAGTAGTTGCAAGCGCGACTGCCGATCTGGAGGTCCTGAGTTCAAATCCCGGGTCGGGTACTATTGGATTTTTCTAATTTAGAATTTCTAGTAGTGACTCGGAGTCTGGATTTGTGCCCGGTGTATGGCAAGAGGCTCACCACCTATTACATGAGACGTAAACATAACTGGTGAAACGTGAGCGTGTACTACACTCCTCTGCCTACCCCTTCGGGGATTACAGGCGTGATGTTACGTTTATGTATAATAATCTTGTACCTGTTTAAATAGCGTGAGCAATAAAGCATATTACAAAGTAATCTCATTAATAATTCATAATAGACAATATTATATTGAGTAAAGACATTGAATAAAATTGGCTACCTGTCTTATACGAACGCTGTGGTCGTCTCAAATTCAACCTAATAAAAATAATAATATTAGACACACACACTGTCACCGCTCGTACGCGCGGACACACAGTAACACGAAATTTACACACTCACACTAGCACGACGCGTAAAACCAGCAGCTAACCAGTTTGAACGTAACCGAACAGCAATAATGTGTACCGATCGCACAAAACTAACAATCTTTATCCATCTCTGTCATATTTTTGCGAAAACGCCGTGTTGGAAAGGGCAAGGAATATATTTGTCGGTTGTGGGCGAAATTTGAATGTTTTTCGGGTTCGTTGGATATAATTAATACTCCGTTGATTTTGAATTAAATCATAACGCATTAGCTTAATCTTTTTGCGATATTGTTGAAGGTGGTCCAGATCTCGTTGCATATATTTGACGTTGGACCCGCGGATAACATAAATCGATTAACGTTAAAGAATCGTTTATAGATACCTAGTTCATTAAGTTACTTACTTGTAACTTAAAGTCGTTGGGTAATTTCTTTCTGTACCTAGTATTTATAAAGGAATTATATCCAGTTATAAAAAGTGGATCATAATATTTCGACGGTTGCTTTTGAAAAGAGGCAAATTATTGTGTCATGTACGATGAAATAATGGGAACATTTCAATTGCCCTTTAATTTCAAAAAACTCTATCTGCTTCTGTGATATACGTAGTGAAACGATTACTTGTGCTAATCAGTTACGTATGTATATTACGCTATATTTCTCACTTCTAATTGCAATTACATTTAATACAATTTATATGAAAATACTTTCTTCTCTCCACAATATTTGAAAAGAACATTTATATTCCATCTTACATAAAATCAAAAATCCATATAAATTGTGAAAAGTAATAATAAACTGGAAACTACGATAGAAAGTCTACATAAGTATGTAAATAGCAGTAAGGAAATAAAGAAAAACACATGAGTATGTGAAACGCTTTATTATTTATATGAACTACAAATACAATTGACAATGAACTTGGTTGTCCGGTGTTACAAGAGGTGTCTGAGGTGGCGTCAGCATAAAAATTTATAGGGATATTTGCAGGCTTTTCCTTGACCTAAGTTTTTAGTTTTTTTTACATACATAAAAATTAAAAAATATTAAGTGCCTCATGAGAACCGGCATCTTTCAGAAAATGCGAGGGGACTGGAACATACTCTCCCGTGCCGTGGAAAGATTTTGGATTATCTTGGACTTATTAAATTTACACCTATATTTATTCTGCACAACATGAAATAGAAGCACACAGATAGACGCATGGCTTATGAGGTGTTCTTGATCATCACGATGGTATAAAATTAAAATATTTTAAAATAATGTCATTGGGTCAGCACGTAAGGTGTCAACTGTCACATGGTTGTTATAAAATATATGATATATCTTATGGTATTCTGTGTAGTAAAATAAATTTAGATTTAATTCAAGTACTATAAAAATATGTTTGTTTTAATTCATACCTTTTATTACATAAGGAATAAGAAGACCTAAAAGTACTACTACCTTTTCTGAGTAAATTTACATTATATATAGTTTTATTGCAGACCGTACAGCTTCGAGCACATCTCAAACACGTGGTACAAGAAAGAGAGAAAATATATACCCTTTAATTTATGCCATGATAGTACATGTATCTCAAAAATAAATTATCATTCTTTTTTTGGGGTCACTGCCCCTGAGTGATGTGTGCACGTGATATCACTTGTCGATAGTTTATTTTTTATCGAGCACTTACAATTGAAACACAACATTTTTTCCTCTCTCCTTACATACGGGTTAATCGACGATTTAATAGCTATGTTTGTGTGCAGTTGCAAATCTCAGTTTCAATAAATTCCTAATCTTGTCACTTATTGTTAAACTCATAAACTATATTATACGCCACTCGATGTCACTAAACCTAATACGCTAGATGCTTGACTAAACACTTACAATACCTTTTAAAAAGTCAATAAAACCAAAAGAAGTCTACATCTATCCTCAAACAGAACTGAAGTTTTCACTAACCCACTGATTTTGTCTGCATTATCAGGCGTGCTAAATACAATATCGTATATTGATGTGACAGTTTAAAAATACATTTTCATCTTATTATTTACTTTACGGTACGTTTTCAATATATTTAATAGGTTACATTCAGTGAAGTGTTATTGTGTACACCTCGTATAGTTTACAACATTCGGTTTATTTGTATATCGATATAACCAGTTGGCCATCGCTGGTACTCGAATCATCTCAGCGCGGCACAGTAGCCGCGCACCCAAAATACTCACCCGTCATGGGTCAGTTCATATAGTAGCTGATATACACCTTTGTATATTACAACCGTAGTAAAAATATTTCGTAGATCCCAAGTAGTTTATTGCCTTTGCCAATCAGTTGAACTATAAACAAATATAAACCTATATTTAACTTTTTGGTCAATTTAGTCCATAGAACGTGCAGGTCACCAATATATCTTAAATAATACAGAGTTCTTGATATAAGTTCTCTCTAATTTATTTACCATATGTGCCATCTGGAGGTAATTGATTTGTCTCCTATGAATATCAGCAACACTTGAGAAGTGGTTAGTACACTGCTGCCTTTGAGGAGACCTCATCTTATTTCTTCCTCGAAGAGCGTTATGTCAAACCAATCCATGACTGTCTCTGAAGAAAGTCCATTACACATTTCCATGAAAGATATATTATAACACCTAAACATATAACATATAAATAAAATATAAAGTTGAAACTCATGTATAAAAATTGCACCGGAAATTGTTGCGTCAAAATTATTTATCGCAAAGAAAAAACAAAAACTTTTCAAAACCCCACATAACTTAGCGGTGGGAAACCGCAGCTCCCGGAATTGACGTTCAGATACGGGCCAAAAATGTTTAGTGGCGATAAATATGGCCAAAAATTCGGGAGCCTACTTGTGGTGAGTGGTCAGCAATAAATATTTTTTGGACCATACGGGCTTAATCTCGGAAGCCGTATTTATGTATTTCCATTTTATCTTCATAGTCGTCTGAGAAAACAACGAGCTATAAGGATGTTCGTTTATTCTTGAATCTAACAGCGTGGAGGTATCTTGTACACGGATGATTGAAAAATTTTTGTCATGATTTATCTAGTCTCCAAATAATTACTAGATACAACTCTGCGACTGTGGCCCAAATAGTCTCTAAAGTTAAACGAAAAGAATTCATTTTCCTTAAGGTACACTAAAATGTCTGGCCAATTATAAAAAATAACATTAATCCATTAGGTTTCGAAGGATAAGCGGATTATGATAAAGGGCATTCTAATTTAGTTTCCTTACTTGGCTAAGCAACATTATTTTAGGTCGTATTTCAGTCATGTTTAAGACGGAAGATATCCAGAAGCTTCAATGAACTGTAACTAGATGGCTTGCATCCTCATTTGTTTAAGACTTGTTTAAAAGTTAATATCACGTCCTAAAACACAAAAATAGCAATTTAATAACTCCGTACTAAACTGTAAATTTCTCCTCTCCCTCGCACCTATACATACAATTGATTAATCCCACTCATCGGACATCATAAGTGGCAGTCATTAACCTAACCTAAGTCGAAAGCTCAACTTAACGACAGTGGCACGAAACAAAAAGGAGAATAAGTAAAGGAAGTAACAGAACACTAATATCATCTACTTTGTGACACTACTTAAGGAGAAGATTATATGTCTATAAATTTCTAATTTGCTTCTGCTCATATGACTGATGCTATCCCCAGTTTAGGTTACTGTGTATGAAGGAAGCCTTTCAAACTCGGGAAATGTACGAGTACATATTTCAAGTTTTTGTCCGACATGACCATATAACATCTGATAGCTAGAAGCTTATTGGTTACTTTTAGATTTAAATAAGTAATGCATGCAGCAATGTCTATCTGATGTCAACTATAAGACCTTTCTTAATGTGCTGCCATTTACCTACTTCTATTAATAGACTTGTTTGTAACATTCTGGTCTGATAAATCTAGAAAACGGAATACTTCGCCGCCTTAGGTACATTGTATATCTCAAGTTACATTGAATAGCGCCCCAAATATAACTTTCAATATGTGGATGCAGAGATAATATTTTGATATTGGTAATATAAAAAAATCTTTGACCCTAATCAGGATCGGTAATTACGTTCTAACACTATCCGATATAATGTATCTGTGCCTTAAGATCCTGTCATATGTGTATCATCAAAAATAATGGTTCTCCAACTAATTACCATTTGAAGGCACGCGTAGTACGGTGGCCAGATGTATCGTATTTTGTTTTCGAGTGCCACAGACGGACACTGTTCCAAATTTTCAACAGATGTTAATGATGTGTAGTATACCTGAAAGATCGGTTGAGATGAAATACGACCTTTTAAGGTTCGAAGCTAAAGAAATTAATGGTTCGTTAACAGTTCTTTTCATTTTTGTCACGTTTTGTTAATTTTTTATTGTTGTTTGAAAGTCTATAATTTGTCTTTAGTTAACTTCCCTTTCCAAAATCGTCTATAGATGAAATGTTAGTAAATACGATATGAGTAACATTACGTATTGGCCAATATGTGCGATTTTGATAAATTTTTAATAAAAGCTTACATGCAGCATCATTTATAGTTTTGTGTGTATTATCTAAATGATAAGTTTCAGCGGAAACATTGAACATTTCTATAGAATCAACTTCTCGTCTGGACCGTGCTGGCGTCTGTCTGTGCTCATTATTCATGGTTGTGCGCAGCAACAATAATTAATAAGTTTGAGGTTTGAAGACAATTTGCATACAATGCGAGAGGTCTGGACGCGAGCGCGTTCGAAAATGAACTGTGTTTACGAAATCAGTTACACCTTCTACATCTCACAAGGACACAGTGCCTAATCAATTTTCAAACTTACGCCCTTAAACATAAGGTTTACAAGAAGTGACTTTATCACTTAGAACAACTGTAGTAATTACTTGTGTCACTCAGTCAGTCGTTTCGTTGACGGCTTCTATGTGATTGCTTGTTTTTGTTACAGTGCCAAGTTGTTTAGGAATATTACCAATTAATTCTTGATCAAAAGCTGAATCTATTTTATTACTAAATGAACTGCAATTATGAATAGTGTCTACGCAAATGAATAATTTATTTCGTTTATTTTGAATTGTTAATGAATAATATGCTTTAACTATGGTAGGTTCATTTTTGATCATTTTGTACAAATCTGACTATTCGTCTATAACATTACATATATATTACCATAGGATAATATTATAACAATGTAAGGAGGTACTATTGAAGAATACACGTACTAAACAGGCTGTTGATATATCATCTAAGATAATAACTCATAAATCACTAAAATGACTACAGTTTATTCCCCTTAATTTAACTTGTGTTGGTAATGTTAGAACTCCTATTATTTTTTAGATAGAAAGCAAAGTTACAACTTAAATTGACGATAACTCGAAAGATTATCGTTCTACCGGAATCATTAAATAAAGCATCAATGGTATCTATGAGAGTGATGGTTTGATCGCGTCTAATGGTGCGTTGTGTGTGATTTGGTACATCACAGTAATAGCGTTAACAATTAAGTATAATAATACGTAATTGTATCGAAACGGTTCTGGGATTACATCCGTGAATGTAACATTTAATATCTGTTACAATTACTGCAATTAAATCGTTAAATCAAATCTGTTATCTCTTTTAATTATGTGAAGCTTCTTATTTTAGTAAAATATAACTTTATACATTATATTTTTTGTCTGTAATATTTTAAAATATGTACTTAGAAACACTTACTAACTTATTATTGGCGTACCCGTAATCTCTCGTTTCAGACAGAAGATTTGAATTAGGTATTTATACTCAAACTTTTTTCTCAACTTTCTCTTGAAGACCATCGTATGCCTAAATGGACGAGAAACATGAGCTTTTTTAATTTTCATCACAGATAAACGCCGAAGAGCAGTGATAGCCTGGTGGTTAAGAATTCAGCCTCTCACTTCGGGGTTGCTGGATTCAAATGCATGGTCGCGGACCTCTTTACAAAAGTGCATTTTAAGTTTAAATATCACTTGCTAACCGTGAAGGAAAACATCGTGAGGAAACCTACACACTGAAGTCTGCCAACCCGAACTTTGCCCGCGCGGCAGACTATGGCCTTAACCCTCTCAATATGAGAGTAGACCCATATTCCAACAGTGCAATGATAAATGGGTCGATAATTATCATTTATTTATAAATACCTATTACATGTTACATAGATGTCATGGTACCTAAGTGATGTGTTAAGTTTAAAGCTATTGCTGCTCAAAAAATACAAAAATATTTGATAACTTTATAATGACGGAATGTTTGTTTAAGCCTGCACGTATCTATCTCAATCGTTCCAATTTCTAATTTTATCCCTTCATCTGTATCGCCGTAGAAATCAACGCGACGTGTAGCGATCACGATTCTATTTATAACTGTAATCAAGCCCCTTGCTTCCACTTAATTGTTGTTAAGTACTTAATCCTATCTTCTAGCTGGCCGTGTAACTGTTGTACCGGTTTTGTAAACGTGTGTTTTGATTTAAGAAGGATCAGGAAGAACCTTCATGTCAATCTTAGAAAACGTTTCATTTCAATTTCTACTCGGTTACAACGATTTCCACTTCGATTACTTGATTAGGAATAACGTATTCTATACAAACTGCTATGCATATTTTTGGTTCGTCCAGTTTCAATATATGTATGCAATTGAAAATTATTTCGAATTGTTCTAACGCTTCACAGTAATCCAAAGTTAAGTTCCGCAAAGCTCATATGTATTGTACATTATCGCGGATTTTCTGAGATTTAACTCACCGCTATAAAGCTTACTGTTTACGACATCAATTACTTAGCCCTTAGTACTAGCAATTGGGAGCAATTGTGAGTAGAAATGATTTAATTTGTTATCGTCCGCTCGTCGTGGGCTTTAAATAAATGTCCTACTTTGAGCACACACAATGTACTGTATTGTACTTTAGCATCACATAATTAAATTTTATTCATGTTTTTTTTTATTAAACCAAGCTATGTATGTTAATAGTCTTGTATATCAAGTTAATCTGGTTTTAAACGTAAAACGAAAATAAATAAAACTTTTTAATTCAAGTCAAATAGCAATATTTGTTTTGAATATTATATTTCACAATAACACTATCAAATATTCTATAAATATAAAGATCCAGCAGTTGTCGAATCATGTCAGACCAATGTGATTAATTGCTTAATAATAAAATCGTTGCTGAAACGGTTAACAGGAATAAAAAACCAATAATCATCACAATACCGGTGCCACATAATCATCGGTCTATAATCCTACTGTACGAGAAATTCTAAGCTGTTACATAGATGACCAATCAATTAATCACAGGAGTGGAGAAAAAGCCGTTTTTGTGGCAAGTCATTGAGCCGTTCTGGTGGAAACATTGAGAGATCGGGGTGGGTTTGACGACTCACTTCTTTGTTGTCATTAACCGGACATTGAAAATGAATAGGAATCCTCAGGTCATCAGAGGTATGGGAATTTCTGTTGGACGTTTCAATTACAAAATTATTCGATTGCGTCCAACCTGTTTAAAAAACTGGTTAATTCTGTTATTAAAAAAAAAACGATTTATATAATTATGACAGAGATAAAATAAAGTTTTGATTTGATTTTCTGTAAGTTGTTATTGCTTATATCGCTTATTAACCTAACAAAGTCAAAAGTAAACCAAAAGTAGGTAAGTCAAACCTACCCATTTAATATTTCCAATATTATAGATATCGGTTTTTAGCAATTCCAAAGAAAATAACTCTACGTCTTTAGTTAGTTTTTTAGTATCATTATCGTCTAAAGGACCAGTATATATTATTGAATTATTTATACGATTAAGAAGACTTATTGTTTGGTGTTAGTATTCGACGTCACTGCCCGTCGATATATCTTCCATCGATTCATGATTTACGACTATCGTAAAACTGACCATTTTATGGCAGCCAAGTGTTTGATGCTACTTCTTATACACCTCTCTGTTTACATTTGAACAAAGTATCAAATAGTTTATTTAGCTTTGGAGGTTTTATTTTATTGGCCATTGCTAGAAAGGGGTCGTCACAGAGATTTATGTATGCAGAAGAAGTAAAGTTTACGATATCTCTTGATTGATCTTTGAATTTGATTCGAGATAAAGTGAGATGTGTTAAGTAATGCTGTGGTGGCATTATATCTGTTTAATGTAAATAATTTTCTGTATGAGCGTTGCACAATATTCGCAATGTTTTCCTTCACTTCTTTGATAGTCACATTGTTTATTTTTCTTGAAATATTGCCCACCTGTGTCAAGCCACACGTGTTTTACCTACTTTAATTTCTACCTCTACTTTTCACCATTTTCTTTTTTACATTTTTTCTTTTCCGATTTCTCGTATTCCATCGATCTCTTGTATTGATTTATCTTATAGATAATACGCTATGTAGATGCCTTATAAAAATAAATCATCTCCCACAAGAGGAACTCATTACTAACTACTCAAATCACCATTTTCAAACATATACCTTACAATTTCATCATCATCAACATTTTTTAAGAACTAAATATATTATGAAGAACTTTCAATGCAAGATCCTCATGTCGGTCTCCTTCACCGTCATCATGAGGCCCATTTATTTTGAAAAATCCTGCAATTTCCTATCACTCAAATCACAGGATTTAACTTGACGTTGTCCACCACGTAGATGGTACAATTTCCACTCCAGAATAGGATGGATGAATCGTCGCGTGCAATAATGAAAACGCACACAAATTACACGCCGGGACTTGCACAAACCCAACATTATCCGTTTCTAGCGAACGCACTCACCCGCTCATTATATGTGGGAATTACATACGTATTAGCAAATCAAGGTACCGCAAGACGAGATGTCAGGTGATGAAATCGGGTTGGTCAGCCAACGAGGCTTTTTATTGGATTGATGCTTATTAGTGAATTGTACTTCCACTAATAAGCATCAATCCTCTAATCGAAATAGTAATGTAGACAATAATTCTTTTTATCCCAAACCAGCTTGCGTAGCATGGAATTATGGGCAAAAACCCCTCAGGGAAGGTCTATGTTCAACTGTGGACTTTACAGGCTGATGATGATGATGATGATAATGGTATTTAAATAATAAAAAAGGACTCGTTAAGGGAACGATATAGATAGACAATCAAGACAAGACAATCAAGCATAGACAATCAAGTTTCTTTAACTATTCGAGTTTCATTACTGACATTGTCATTGTCAATATGTCAAAACATTTATTTTATAATCGTAATAACATCAATTAAAGTCCATTATCTTAAACCAATACTGGGGATAAAGTTAATAGATGATAAGAAAAGTCGTATAAAAACGACACTGTGCTAACTGCGCAATTAAAATGTATCTATCAAAACTCAAAGTGCATGATAATTTATGATTTGTAGATTTGGACTAAGCTTTTAAATTGGAACGCATAAATGGATATTGGTTGTCATTTCAGACGGCGATTTCATTATCATCTGACACCAGAACAGTCTGACAAATAAACTGGGCAACGATATTATAAAGCTTAGAAGGATAAGGGACTAAACACAATCGTACTATCTGTGTGTACGTTGGATAGTGGAGACATAAGACTTTTTGTATTTATTTTGAACTGCTGACATCATAATGTTCAGAGTTACATAAATGCGTAAATAGATGGATCCTGGCTGTACTATTGCTTACACTAGTAGGTATAGCAAGGATCCATCAGATTCCGAACGTTAGCAACTGTATTTAAAAAAGGGCATCCTAACTTGAAAATGTTGTTGGATAGGAAACGATAACCACAACTGAAATTTAATGGAAGTCTACTAATTGTAAGTATACGGAGAATAATAGTAACAACGTTAAACGTAACTTCATGCCTGCAATCCCCGAAGAGGTAGGCAGAGCAGTGTAGAACACTCCCACGTTTCACTGGTTACTTTTTCGTCTTTTAATGGAATGGGTGTTGATCTTATAGCCATAGGTAAACTGGGCATAGGATCCAGAGTCCTTCGACGATTCACCAGTAGAAATTTCTTCTAGAGTCATAGTAATAATTTATAATTTTAACGGAAGATTCCTCTGAGTGGGTTTCACTGGGCAGTTATCCAGGTTGAACTGATGTAGTACTCTGCTCTTAATCACGAGTTTGCACAAGCCGATGACGTACGCGACCCTAATTCCTAACAGTATTTGCGAGTGTGACCCACACTGGAAGCGGAAGAGTCATGATTTAAAGCGGTTTGCTCATTAAATAGCTCAGTAAGCTCGCTTGTTGGTTTGAAGTCAAAACGCGCAATATTCATGTACATTGGCTTTGATGACGGATAGTGCGTACGGATCTTTATACGTTGCTATATTTTGAACTATCTATGATTGTCAAATGAAATATGGGAATAAATTGTTTCAGTTCATAGAAATATCAGCAATTTTGTGCTAGGTTTGGCTTCTTGGCTCACTTCTTAGCGAATTATAAAACGGGCTTGGCGATAAAAGAAGTACGTAATATTATAAACTTATTTTAGCTTTGTTAGATTGTTATTAATTGTTAATATTTAATGCATGTAAAAATATTTGTTTGTTCCCACTTAGTTCCTTAACGGACTTCTTATTCGTTGTGTGCCTTATTAACCTCCAAAAACTATTTTATCGCCCAATATTCGGTACGAATCCTGACAATGAAAAAGTTAATTTTTTTAAGAAAAATAGTTCCATGTCTTAAAGGCTTGTCAGGCCTGCCAACCCGCATTTGGACTGACCATAACAGTGACTTTTCTGATTTAGAATAAATTGCCTTTAAAAGTAATTTTTGGGCCCGCGGAACCCGAACAAAAAACACATAGGTATTACGACGATTTAAGGCGATCTAATGTAATTTATTCAAA
>DWFV01000278.1:0-15619 GCA_018246775.1 Parelbella machaon machaon
ATGTTCTGCCCTTAATCCCCCGCTTCTCGTTGTTCATCGCTTCGTCTCCCTCTATGCCAGTAATCCAACTCGATTCTTCGGCCGTAAACGATTCTTTTAATGCTCTTCAAGAAACGCGTGACAAAGGCACTCCTTTAAAATTCTTAAACTTTTCTCGTGTTGCACATGTAAATAGACGACGGCGACCACTTATTTCCTGGCGGCCCGTCTGCTTGATTACCAGATTCAATATATAAAAAATACTCATATTTTTCTCAGGTATTACAGCTAAACGGAGTTGATGAACACATGGCGAATGAAATTGAACACGTATTAGTAAACGGTAAGTTTCGAGTGTCGGTAAATATCAAGTATTTAATAATTTTTTTGTCTCGTAAAGATGGAATTAATTTTTCTCAATACTTTAAAGTATAAAGTACTCTAAAGTTGTCATCCCTCACACATCAGAGTTGTTTGTTCAGAGATATTAATTGACACAGGATAGCCCCTTGAAAAACACTCTTATCTTAAAGTAATTTAATATTATTTTATATTACCTTATACAATTCTATTTACTAAATACTATGTATTTATCAAATAATTATTTTTTAAGTTATCACAAGGATCATAATGTTAATCTGTTTATTAGAAAAATATTTTCCAAGTCTTCTAATCAAATGTTTTAAACTGCGAATTTGTTTGAGTCCTGTGCTTCTTGGGATGCGTGCTGTACTACTTCCAATCCACATTCCCAGCACAGGGATTAAGGACAAAACCATTTCGAGGTGTATGTTCAACAGATTGAACTGAGGCAGGTCGACTACGTTATGATCTTTTTTAGAATTCGACAAGGAGGAGCTCCTGCGGAACGTGTTTCGCAAGGCTCGGTTGCAGGCGAAGGAGGAGCTGGCGCGGCAGCTGAGCGAGTTCCAGGTGAAGCGGCAGGTGGGGCTGGGCTCGCTGTACGGGCCCGACGACGCCGTGCTGGAGCGCTGCGACGTGGACCGCGCGCAGGTCGGCTGCTTCACGTGTCGGGGGAGGAGGAGGAGGAGGAGGGGGGGGGGGGGCAGTGGACGCTTTGGGATTAACGAGCTATACATATTTGTACAATTTCAACAAATATATTGTTTAATTGAAATTAGTGATAGATTCGTTGTCAGCCATATAGAGAAAAATCTCATTGTACAATATTTAGCTCAATCATTTGTTGCTTTTAATAAGGTTTCTTAAATGTAATGTGTTTTAATTTCTAATTTTCACTAGATTTTTATTGCACTACTCGTTAAACTATCGAGTGTTATTAATAGTGTTACAAACTCGTCCCGGTCATAGTGGGGCAAACTCTACGTAAATATTCCCACTGTCCTACCAAGGGGGAACATTAAAGAAATGCGATAAAAGTCGTTAAAAGCAGACGACGGGGCGGCGAGTGGTCGCTGCGGTGTGCGGTGGGGCATAAGGCGTGCGCGTGTGCAGGAGCAAGTGGTGGTGGAGCGGCTGATGTGCCAGCAGCTGGGCGCGCTGGCGGCGGCGCTGGCGGCGGGCGGCGGCGCGGCGGGCGCGGGCTCGGGCGACGCGCTCGCCGCGCTGCTGGCCGCGCTCGTGGCCGCCGCCATCTGCCTGCACTGCCGGTGCGTGCCGACCACGACCCTCGAACGATCTCACACTCTCATTTGCAAATGAGCGATTTGTTGCGCCGGTTCCTATATTTACAAGGGCAGTCTGGGAGCACCGGATGCCAAATATGTCTATCCTTCTAAATCCTTCCAACGTATTTCATCTATGTTCATCTCCCTCTAATGTAGTAGATCTATGCCGTTAATTTACCGAGGCGGCCGCCTTTAAGGGAAATATACATATCATGAGGAAAAAGCGAGCATTCTTCGCTCGTTGCTAAAATAATTATATAATATGTCACATTTTCCCCGTATATTGTTATTTTAGTACCGTGTAAGGTACCCGCTATGTATTGCTTGTCCGTATTAGCAGTCGTTTTGATAAATTAAAGTGAATTCATAAGAAAATGGTAAATTTGACTGATATCAGTGAAGTTGACGCGAGGGAAGTACGAAAGAGATGGTGGCAGTCGCCAAAGAAAAGGAAAAAAATTAAATCGAACAAGTAAGAAAGTACAATTATTTTATTTTGGTTCAATTTGCGGAGGACAAATCATGTGTTGCATTGTTTTGTCTTATCAAAGTGAGTGGTGAAGTAACTATGTGCTGTTACGTGGAACGCTATAGGTTCATTAAACAATCACCTGTAGTAAACAAAAAACGAATTTCTCTTTAGCCACGCTGGATCCACAATTCTAAACCGCGAAAGTCTAGAACTTTCCAAATGACATTTATTTCAATAATAATTTCACTTATTTAGATATAGTAATGGTAAGGAGAGAGGGTTAAGGGGAGAAAGTGGGGGTATATGTTTAATCTTTTGCTATGTGGAAAAATATATTAGATTTACAATTAGTTATTATTTGGTTTTTTTTTCAACTAATTTCTTTATACGGCATTATGTGTTATATGACAATAATTTCAATCTTCTTTCATTCAGCATTAGTCATTAAATTTTTTTGGCGCTCCTACTCGCTGATCAGCATATCAGTACAATATAACCACTTCGTTCCGTACAAGTTTCTATGTTATCTAGGCCGGCGTCTGTAGCTGCTGCGGTAGGCGGCTCCAGGGCGTCATTCCTTCAAAGGGACAAACCTTACAAGCAACGGGTCAAGCAGATCACTAAACAACATCCACAGCCTGTGAGTCATTATGTTAAATCCTTTACAATTAATTGCGTTCATTAAGAGGAAGGATGACGATATGAATAATCGGTTGCGAGAGTAACACTGCAGCGCCGTTGTACGTGTCGTTGTGCAGTTCGTGGTTCGCGGCCACCACCTGCAGCTGCAGGCGCTCACGGCCATGGCGCACTGCCACCACTGCGACCTGGTGGTGGCCGGCCTCGCGCCGCAGGCCTACGTGTGCACCGGTACCGTACGCACAACACACCATCACACTATGGCACTAATCAAATCATTTGAATGGTCTTTTTATAATAAGTTTCTTTTTGTTGGTAAAAATTGAGTATCTGATACATTTCATTGAAAGATGATACGATTTTAATATTAGTAGTTTGCCGTCAACAATGCTACGCGCCACATTACACATGCGGGTTTATTATACTCATATAAACTAGATATAACATTATTGTACTATACTCATAAAAGTTCTCTTACTAAAACACGTACAAAATCGCAATCTTATTTGACTCTCTTTTACTTTCTCTGTTTTCTCTTACCCTGTTTCTGTCTTTCTTACTTTTCGCTTTCTCTTATCTTTCTCTCTGTTACACATAGAAATACACGACCAAATAAACAAATCAACCTCTTTAAAAACTTAATTTATATGACAGATTGCAAGCTAAGAGTGCACCGAGCGTGTGCGAAGTATGTGGAGGAGAGCTGCTGCCTGGACGGTGAGCAGCATCACAACAACAGGATATCGCGGTTCATGGAGAGGATACACCATCAGCCTAGCGGTGAATATACACTGGTTACAACTTCTCCAAATGTTCCTACAGAATTCCGTTTTTCTCCAATTTTAGTAAAACCTGTAGGTTCGCCCAATTTTTGGGTTTTTAGACGTTCTTGGGCCCCATGATAAGGTTTTATAAGCTATCATTGTGTTTGGCCTTGTGTGTGTTGCAAAAGATCATAGCGCTATTGAAAGGGCTTTTGTCCAACTGTGGATGTTCACAGGTTAATGATAATTAATAATTTTACTTGACTAATGATGTATCATTGATATGGAACAGGTCAAGACTCCAGCGACAAGAAGTCCAGAAAGTCCTCGGGCGCCGCAAACTTTCTCAACAGTGAGTTATTTATACTTTTTTGCAAAGAATGGCAAATAAGCTGGCGAACGACACAAGTGATCGCTACCGCCTCTCTACTAATAGGAGCCTTTCGGATAGAGTAAAACTCAGGGATTTTGACAGTCCTACTTTGTAGTCATAGGACTGTTAGTGACCATATGAATGTTACAACAATATAGTTTTCATTTTATTTAATTTTTTAATTCTAATATTAATGAGGACAAGCCATAAAAAAACCCAATACCTCGTTTGCAATCCCCAAAGGGGTAAGCAGTGGAGAGTAGTGCATTTCCGTGTTTCACCAGTGACGTTTACGTCCCATGGAATAGGTGAGATATGACTATGTGGTGTTACAGATATATTTATAATAAAATGTAGTCTGCCCAAATGGTGTTGCCGAGGTCCATATATGTATGCCTATGCTTGGAATATGAGAGCAGTCTATTTATGTATTTTGAAATGTCAACGCTCAAAATGTCAACGTGAGGACTTGACAAATGCGGGTCCCTCACTAGAAATGTTTCTGTATGTGTTTAGTTTTGATAATGGGGGATGTATAAATATTATAATATAATTTGCATAAATACCTATATATACTATACTGTTGTGTTATACACTAGCGATTCCCACCGGTTTCGTTAGATTTGCACACCTAAATAGTCAAATATAACATAACATCACGCCTGTGTGTTTCCGAAGAGGTAGTACACTTCCATGATTCACCAGTTATATTAATGTTCTATCACTGAATACAGGGTGAGCGTATTGCCTCAACCGACGACAAATCAAAATGCCAAAGAGGATCGAATCCTGAACCTTTCGCTTAGCAGTCGCGCTTGCAACCACTCGACCAACGAGGCAGTCGTGATTTTATATCAATATGTGGAAAATAGCTATCAAACTATGATTTGCTCGCAGTGGAAAGGAGTTTCCGGAAGGTGGAGGATGAGCAGTCTTGGGACCAGACACTCACACCTACCTCTGCTTTAGGTAAGTTTAGATATTAATCTGCATTGTATTTATTATTCGTCATTTAATATGGGCGTTGGCTTCGTTGTCAACATCTGCATTTTCTAGATCTTTCTTCTACGGTTCAAGGACAACCATTATGACGGTTTTACAAGTAATGCAACAGTCGTTAAATGAACCATGTGAATAAATTGTTTGAATTTGACTTTTCATACAAATGTTAAATGTGTTATAGAGTATAGATACTATTTTAAAACAATATAATTTTTTTTTGTCTTCATAAAGTAACAAAAACAAATGTCAAAGGCGAAGAATCCAAATCATTGTTTTCTTTGTTGCGTACCGTTGCGGTGGTACGGAGCGAGAGAAGAAAACCTTTTAAAATCACTCTCTCTCTTTCTCTCTCTGTCGCTTTTCTATACAATCCTAAACACATAGATGACACTGTAATAACGTCGATTCGAGAAGATATTCCGATAACATGTCCGTTTTACAAATTAGTTTACTTTTTAAATGAAATGCTTTTTAAGTAAGTTCCGTGGCTTTTTTACCAAGCGCGATAAATTGTTCAAAGGACTGTATCGCGTATAACTTAATCGATATAATGTTAAATCTATCGTCGATTTTACTCGCGGGACGCATATGTAAAGTAATAAATCTTCAATGTCATTTTAAGGACAATTTGTTTTATTTAAATTTTATTCTATTCTTACTGGCCTACTAAGTTAATCGCATGAGATTTTGGCAGAAATGTTTATTTTTGAGAAATGTCAAAGCGACGCTTGCCAAAAATGCCTTTTGTTTCTTAATCATTGAAATATATTTTTTCTCGGGTATATTTCTGAATATTCCTGCTTACCCACGTTTCAGTTATCATTCATTAGCTCGGTGCAAGCTTAGACTTGAACCTCTCGCTCTCGCCTAGTGGCTCATTTAATATAATCTCTACTTTCGATTTAGTCACTAGCCTAAGTATCTCCAACACATCAGAAGTCTGGTACAAAATTCGTCACCATCAATCCTTTTATCATTTCTTTATTGGAATCGGGTCTCCATTCAGAATTAGAACAGTTAAGGCCGTAGTTCGTCACCCCGGCCAAGTGGGCGTTGGCAGACTGAACACGCCTTATAAAAAGTTATAGAGTCCTATTTGGTGTACAAATTTACTTACAATATTTTCCTTCGCCGTTACAGTACGTGATCATTAATCCTAAAACCCCACTTATTGTAAAGAGGTGCGCGCCAGGATTTGAACACAGTAGTCTCGGAATGGGGGCTGGACTTTTGAGTACTAGAGCATCACCGCTTATTTATTGTTCGAGCGTAATATGTAGTAAAACATTCAGCGTTCACGTAATTTGGGACACATCCAGTCGTTCTAATTCCGTAACACCGGCCGACCGCGTTGCCTTGACACTTGCTTTCTGTACCAAAACAACGATGAATATCTGCTTGTTTATGACGAAATATTGGAAATGGTCACCGCGTTTAACTTTATTTTCACTTTCTTTGATTACGTTTATATGTCTCTCTTCAATATCACTCATTACTGAGGATTGATTTAACGATTATCTGCCAACGCGGTGGTCTAACCAACTGCGAGCGACTAGCGATGGTAACTGATGATCTTACAGAATGGTTGAAGCTGGTTAAGTCGACATGGATTTAAATAGTTAAAAATACTCTAGAACTTCGTGCCTAGTAGTTCTAGGAATAAATAAAACGATAAATATTGATAAAAATATTAATTATATCATTTACAGTTGTCCTTTTTATGTAGAACAGATTTTTCCTTGTATGTAAACATGATGTATGAAATGCCGCGTAATAGTTACATTATTTTATTTTAACTGGATTGTTGATCATGGTCAATTTTTTTGAGATATGTGCATTAACAAATAGATCGTAACTACATGGTATCGTTTCGGGACCGAAAGTAGATCTTAAAAAAAATGTAACAATCGTACAAAATATTAAGTTTCTGATAGTAATCGTCATTTTAGTAAATTGTGTAATATTGGAGTTGCCAACGAAATTTGCCAACTGTTCAGTTGCAGAAAATGCTAAGACTCTTTATAACGGTATTTGCGATATTTAAATAACCGTCCTCTCGGTACAGTAGTTTCCGACCCTGACTGCTGAGCCGCAAGTTGTGGGTTCGGTTACCGCCCAGGACAAATGTTTGTGTGATGAGCGGTAGTATCTGTTGTGTGTGTCTTAGTATATTATTATTATTAGAAGTTTTTTTTGTGTGTTAGCAAAACTGAAAAATTCACCGTAACGTCACACCAGTGTCTGCCCAGAGGTTGGCAGAGAGATGTAGTACACTCCCACGGCTCACCAGTAACGTTTACGTCCTACCATGGAATAGTTGGTGCGCCTATTATCATACACCGTGCTCAAATCCAGATTCCGACTTACTGATGGAAATTTCAAGCAACAAAAAATCCAATAATAATTTGTTCGACCCGAGCATCGAACTGAGCACCTTCTGCTCAGCAGTCGCGCTTGCAACTAGTAGACCAACGAGGCAATCGAGGGGAAAGAACTAATATAGACAAGAACTAATTGTTCTCATATTGTCTAACCTGGCTAATAATAACGACTAATCAATTTACAATATTACTGATTGACACGCCGCTTGTGTGCTGTCGGCGGCCACCGAAGCGTGGCCTCGTCCGTCCAGGATACGACTGCACCCGGTATTGCTTCACTTCGCATTTTTTTTTACCCTTATAATACAATGTACATTATGATTGTACTAACTCTTCAAAAACTGGTCGGAGTGTTCAGCAAATTGATTAACATTGCCCAACTTTATTTTTATGTCACTTGCAAACAATTATATTTGTTTAGGTAACTTCATAAAAATATAGATTGACCATTATTTGTATTCTATTTTTATACTGCATAATTATCTAGTGAATTTGTGGAGGGGCGCGAAGGGAGATAGGGTTAAAAATGTTTAATATTGAACTGTTTTTTTTTTTTATTAAAGCATTTGTATATGACATTACTTCCGGCGCTGTTTTTGAACGAGGATGACCTTGAAAACGAAAATAAAATACTTTAGTTACCTTTATAAAGGTACTAACTCACGTGTTATAATACAAAACAATTATTATTATAAAATCTAAGCTATAGGTTTGTTATAGGGTAAGCAGAGGGCACAAAGTGAAAAATAGCTCTATCTTTACAGTTCTGACGTGCGTTTGCTACATTCTTTCACTCTCTTCGTACACGCGCACCGATTTCATAACTATAATGTATGTATAAAATAGCAATAAAATAGCGAAACCGAACTGCCCCGGTAGGCGGGCGACGGGATTTTCACTGAATCAGTGAGACGCTTCCCCTTTTCAGTGTTTCGGGAGTGTGTAGCGCGGGAGCGAGTCGCGCGGTCGCGTGCACCCCGGTATGGAACGGCGTTGCTTGTGTATCGTACTGTGTTACGTATATTTTCGTTTTTTCTGTTCGTTGCGTTTTTCTCTTCAACTGTTGCAATTACGTTAAAAC
Organism: Parelbella machaon machaon; assembly: GCA_018246775.1. Classification (NCBI taxonomy): domain Eukaryota; kingdom Metazoa; phylum Arthropoda; class Insecta; order Lepidoptera; family Hesperiidae; genus Parelbella; species Parelbella machaon. The sequence continues at coordinate 8,341 of DWFV01000278.1, forward strand.
TACGCCAGTACTGATTTTTATTGCGTTGTTTTGTTTCTCGCTGTAATACTCAGTTTCTCAGTGGCATTGTGTTTTTCACGTGTGTTATCAGTAAGCGTCTTGATTTTGTTAATATAAAACAGTGTTGTTGTGATTGATTTGTTGATTTGATTGATTGATTCATAGTTAGATATATTACTTCACGTATTCCGTCACTACTACTGTCAGACTGTATACTTTTTTGTGTTACTTTTTACTTTTTTCAAAACACACTTCCAAGATGTATTATATTTAGTGATGCAGCTGTAAACCTACAATCGGTTTCAAATTGAAATGAACTTAAATTACACTATATATATATTGAAATTCAATTTGTCTTATCTTAAGTATAACATTGAAAACGATTATCTTATCTTATAAATTCTACGGAATAATGTTCCCGATAAATTAAAATCGGTTTGTTTACACGGTGACTGCAGTTAATTATATATAGTTAAAATACTCAATATTATTAATATTACCCGTTATATATTTCACGGCTTGCGGCTTCCACACCGCTTTAGTTAGTAATTGCACCACCAAACACACAATCGGGAAAAAACATATGGATATGTATGCAATAACAATTTCCTAACACAGTTTGACATGTTGACATCGCGTGTTGAACAGCCGGTACTGTTATTCTATATACTTTGTTTTTAAGTGTTTCATGAGGTAGCGCTGGTGTTAAAAAATGTGTGGTTTCATTTGAAATTGAGCGTAAAGAGGACTACGAATCTATGGATTATATGTGACCAGTTGTGTTGACAAATCTATGATTTAATTGGGGAATAAAAAAACATCTACATGTCTATGGATTCGGATTGTAAGTTTTTATGTATTACTAAGGTCTATGAGCAATGGGAATTACTTGGTATATTTTTTGAGTATTTAAAATTCCGCGCAATAAGATCAGCTCATTTTTTTCAATATATATAAATAAACCAAGATATTAAAAATGTAATAAAAATCGGTCGTAACGCTAACAGCACACTCTACTAATCTAATTTTGGGCTAAAGAGAAACGTAGAAATATATAACACGAAACATAAAAAGAAAACAGAAAACATAAAAATAAAACAGAAAGTATACTTAACTTTATAAAATATCGTGGATGGGGGGGGGGTAGGAGTCTCCGAAACCGGCGCGCATGTATGAAGAGATTGATGAATGTGGAAGAAGTACGGCAGGTATGCAGGGGTAGGAATATTTCCTTCTTCGAGCTCTGTCTACCCCGTAAGGGACTATGCGTGAAGATATGTATGTATGTAGAACACATCGTAAATAATAAATGTATACCTACAATGCACCATTAGATACGATGAAATGAATCATTTTTGCAATAATCATTCACCATTTAGTAGCTTAAGTAAGTTATAAACTAAAAAGTTTACGCACAGACGTAAGATGAATGACACGGTGCGAGCTCGATGTTCATTTCGATAGTTACGTATAATTATTTATCATCAAACCTCCCCTGTTGGATACCGATCTTCTCTCGGAATGAGAATGGTTAAGACCATAGTCTGCCACGCTGGTCAAGAGTGTGTTGACTAAGTATACACAAATTCGAGTACATTATGGAGATCTCTAAGGTGAGCAGATTTCCTTGCGATGTTGTCCTTCACCGTTACGGCGAGTAATATTTATTTTTAAAATGCTTGATTTTTATAAAGAAATACGCGCCGAAATTTAAAGCCAGCGTCTCCGAAGAGAGATTAATTGTGAACAAAGAGAAAAATAAAAAGTCAAACACAATTAACAGATAGTTACAGTAATTAAGAAACAGTTACAGTTTTTAAGAGAGCGCAAAGATTTAGATAACTTTGGAATAAATGTTAGTAAAGTATTTAGTTAGAGCAGCTAGGAAATACGTGCGGTGCGAATCGACCGCCCACAGTAGAGACGGTACCCTACATTGATAATGCGATAGACAAAGAATGAACCGGAAGTGAAATTGAGGTGCTGGTTTCGCGAAGAGTTTTATGAACGAACCGATTTTTAAATTTGTAGGTACTCATAACATACCTATATATCGCTGGTGATAGAGTAGTGAGAGAAATGCTGATGGATTCAGTTAAATGATGAATATTTAAAAAATAATTGTATTAATATTATGCGATAATATGTGCATATTTATACATCGTACAGTTCATTAGGACGCGTAGGTAGACATGGTAGCTCATATAAAGCTAAAAAAGAACACGTGTATATTTGTTTATATTACTTTTTATTCATTAAATTCGTACACGTCGAAATAAAAAACTGCTCGAGCCAACCCCCATCCTTTCAATAGATTATTGTTCACTCAAGAAGGACCCCTGTGTTAAAGCTGTCTGCCAAAAATTTTATCCAAATCAGGCGAACGATTTTGCCATCAAAATGTAAAAAAGTACTGACACAGACAAACAGAGCGACACTCTCATGTCAATGTAGATATGGTTATATTAAGTAAATTCAACGACTGCCCCGTTGGTCGAGTGGTTGCAAGCACGACTGCCGATCAAGAGGTCCTGGGTTCAAATCCCGGGTCGGGTGCTATTGGATTTTTCTAATTTAGAATAGTGACTCGGAGTCTGGAAACGTGCCCGGTATATGGCAATAGGCTCACCACCTATTCCATGGGACTTAAACGTAACTGGTGAAACGTGGGAATGTACTGCACTCCTCTGCCTACCCTTTCGGGGATTAAAGGCGTGATGTTACGTTAGTTACGTTTAAGTAAATTCATCTTGATAGATTTTTTTGTGAATTTGTCATTACAAACTATGACTACGACGTACTGAAGCTGTTTATAATTGAATGTATATCAGCATCAATCCTTTTATCATTCTACCATTGTGCATGGGTCTTCTTTCAGAATGAGAATGGTTCGGGTCAAACGCTCGCACGAAAAGCCAAGTACGCGTTGCTAGATTTTACACACCAAAGAAAACATCAGTGAGAATCCTGAGGTGTTCAGCTTTTCCCAAATCTCCTTTATGGTTAAAGCAAACGTCATTTAATCTTAAAACGCATTTTATTTCGTATAAAAGTGCGCGTCACGATTTGTAATTAGAACCCCCGGAATAGGAAGCTCAAATCCAAATGACTGCGCTTTCACTACTGTACATACATATATATGGACTATGCATATAAATAATAATACATAATGCATATACATATGCGTCGAAGTGAATTTAATTACATTATGACATCGATGGAACGGACAGACTACCAATATTTACGTAGGTCGATATTCATTTATTTATGCACGCGGTAGTCTGGCGCAGGGCGGCGGAGGGCGTGCAAATAAAGCGTTTGCGATTCAAACGGCTGACGGCAGGTCATCTACTATATTTCTCTATTCGTACTTTGGGGGAGTCAAATATCTTCGAAACTAGCGTGCTTGTATGAAGAGAGCGAGGAATGTGAAAGAAGGACGTCAGATCTGCAAGGATAGATATGTGTGTTACTCTGTGTTCTTCATCGACACCGAATAGGACCTGGCGGGATAATACAGTAATAATGATAAAATGTTACTATAATGTTCGTAAAAATCGTTCGTTGTAAAGTATTTCGTCAAACTGCGATATCTTCCCAGGCCGGTACAGAGACAAACTGTCTCATTGAAGTAGACGAGTTGAAGTTGTGACCCTAAGAACTTTTAAATCTGATTGCGTTTATGGATTCCCACCCACGGTGAGCAGTTTCTTCAAGACAGTAGATCCATAAGTAGACCAGACGAGTCCTTCATTTAAAACTGAACTCATATACGACACGCAGAAATCAACTGGCACTTGCGAGAAAATTGCTTTCCCTGCTGCCACCTGATACCGCTAACCAATGCCTACTGCTCTCGTCTTCGACGCATCCATAGCTATCTGTTACGTCATTATAGGGACGCGTCAAGTTCACTTCTGCGAGTTGTAATTGGCGTAGCGTCGGATAGTTCAATGGCGTTATTGAACGCGTTGTCAATTGCGTCAAATAGTTCAATTGTGTTTATGTGATTTAGATTGTGCGCTGCGATGGGCACACGCATTTCGTTTCCTTTGCCTTTTGATGGGTGTACACACGGTTGGAGAATACTTGACGTCAAAATACCATTATTCTTAAATATCTTGGGACATTTATACATAAGACTATTTGTTCCGAAACTAACCAGAGCTTTTGTCATGGTAACGAATCGAACGAAAAATTGCATAACATGTGTATATTTTTAAACCTTACTACATATCAAGCATTTGAGCTGATCATATACATTGGTCTCGGGTGAAAATCGAAACCATAATCCTCGGTGTAGCAACCAATTGACTCCTGACAGACTTACTCCTATGATTTAACTTAAAACCGTCAGTCTATTATTTCATTTTTTTTTCCTTGAATTGCAGCACATCAAAACGTTTGAAAATTGTAGGGCCTTCCAGCTAAGTATGAAGTAAGGAGATAAAATTTCGGGCAAATACAAATGATGGCGAATAGGGTTGAGCTTAGTTCGCTTCCAAATACGACACCCCGTACTTTATCGTAGCATACAATCGCCAACCCTAACGTAGTTTCGTGTGTACGTTGCCGACGCACTCTAAATCGTGCTTAATGCCCGTACTTTGGAGAGGGCTGAGATGTCTCGTAGAACACGAACATAAATATACATATATCACTGCTAGATATGTATATAGCTGATTAAACGTGTTGAAATATACATTTATAACATAGAGAAACAAAGATCCTACAGTTTTTTGTGGTGTTTCGTCATGATCTCATCCTTTACTATTCCGTCGAAGGAGAATATGTGAAATCAAGCTATTGGTAAAACCGTGTGCGTATTCTGCAGCCCGTCACTTTGCCACCGTTAGTCACTGCAGTGCTATGATACGATTATAATTTTAATGTGTTTTTGATTCGACTCGCGCGCCGTTCGCCGACCGCCGGTTATTTAGAGAGTTGGCTTTACGCGCTGTCGCAGTGCTGGATTTAAAATATTGTCTAACAAAACATATGATTCTATTATTTTTTAGTACATTCTAGATTTTTATAAAGTGCCTGCCAGGGTTCGAACCCTACGGTGCCAGACTGAGAAAATGAAATTTTAATTAGACTCAGCGCTGATACAAATTTGCTGCCTTAATTTTATCGCAAGCAACGTTTTATATACAACATTAGGCAAGTAACTCTGTATTTATGGAATATTAAATAAATTTCAGAAAAATACGAGAAGTTTAAAAAAATATTTAGAACATATTTCATGTGAAATATTGCTAGAAGACATTTGCATACATGAAATATATTCTTCATATATGTTATAAATCATGTTACTGCGTGACATAAATATATATTATACATCATAGTGCCACGTACACGCCATTTATTCAATCGCTAATATCCAGAATACCATGAATTACTGTCCTAGCGCTGGATCCTGTCGTGAGGCCGGTAGAATACCCACAGATTTAAAAAAAGTTAAAAAAATTGTCTCTGGCATATTTCTTTTCTTTATCTATTATTTAAATTTTTTATCAAGCATTCAGTTTTTTGTTATTTCCACCTATGTGTCTTAAATTTATTTTTAATTTACTCTTTGTATGTTTAGATTATATGGAGGTTCTAAAAACGTTTTATTGTTAAGGTGGGCTGAGGATGCCTTAGAACATTTAACCTATGCATGAAAAATTCCACGTCCTGACTGAATCATCATCCCTTAGACCAAACAGTTTAACTAAAAATGCAGAACACATGACGTTCCAATACCATCGTCTATGTTCGTCAAACAAGAGGTTGAAGTTTGTATAACCATTAATTGAGCTAATAGTAAATAATCACTAGATATAATACCTGTTACAAACAAATGCAAAATAAATATGATTGTATATAGATATGCACTTGTGCACACCCGTGTCTCCACAGCTAGTCTCACATTTAAATAAAACAAGTATATAAAATTATTGAATCATTTAAGTTTTTTTTAAGTTCGCTAGCGAGATGGCAGCTTTGAAGTTTATATGCGCGCCCCGTCAAGGCTGGCGGTCGTCGATAAGTTTTTCACATCGCGAGCTCGAAAAGCGTAGAAAAGAATGTGTGCTATTGTGGCTTCACACACGCACACACACGTACACACACGTCGAGCGACCGCCGGCCACACGAACATTACTCATGTTTATTGCTCTCCTAATACCTTTCCAGTTGTCTTATTATTTCTTGAGTGCTCTCGTAAACACTGCCTTTATTCCATGTTAAATGTTGAATTTTCTTGTAGTTTTTCTCTTATCATCGTTTCACTCTTGTATATATGTTGTAGAAGGAAGAAAAAGCGAGCGATGGGGTTAATTTAGGGAGTTTTCAATATCTAGTGGTGAACTGATTGTTACGAGTTGACGATGATGATGTTTTTCTTGTACTAGTGATGTTTGATTGAGATTTACTTTATGGAGGTTATGTATTGTTTATTTTTTTTCATTCTCCATTCCATTGTACTGTAATAGTACCTGCAAGTGTTATTTATCATCATAATCATCATCATTTATATGGTGAACGTTACGAGGGTTATCATCAAATAGATCTATTGATCATAAAGAAAATCTTTTTGGGTCGTATTATTACAAGAATTATCGCGGTTTACCAACAAGCAGAATAAGACCTCAAAACTAGTTGAAAGATAGAGAGCTTCGATAATTTTAGTTCTCGTAATGCTCATAATAGTCGTTACTAAAGAAAAAAAACAGAAGCTATGAACAAATTTGCTGAACATATTCTAAGGAGTTTGGTATAATTTAAACTGTTTCGTCTATTGGACTACGGAAACAAAAGTGTTAGCTCTCCTTGACATTTGCGTGTATACAAACAAACCACGCAAACACTGGTGTTATTTATTGCGTTTTTTATTATTTGCAGTCCTTGGGGTTTCGTTACATACTCTGTGATATTCTCGCCTTGTTATCGGGCTTTTGGGGTGAAATACTACGACTGCGATTTGATATCGGTCGTCGTTTACTGCCGACGAATCTTACGTAATCTTTTTTGTTTCTATTTTATAATTGTTTTTAATGGCCAATTATTTTTAATATATACTCTCTGCCTTTTTTTCTGAACGTTTCATCCATGAGTCAACGACTCGTGATGTCATCCGAACGGAAGGATATTCATCATCGGGCTTGTTCTGCCCTCCAAAAATACTCATTACGATATTGAAAGACAAACTTCCGTCTTTAACATGTTCTGACTGTTCTGCTATATATTCCTAACAGACGAAGCGTTTTATATACACCCTCACTCTCCATTGACA
>DWFV01000279.1:0-15606 GCA_018246775.1 Parelbella machaon machaon
TAAGTTATGTTATACAGTTTTAGACTTGTTATTTAAGTTATAAATAGTAGATTTAAATATAAATAGTTTAAGTACGCATTTGAAATACAATGATTTGTCATGGTATAGTTTTAAGTAAAAAAGATTGTCAAAAAGAGTTTTAAAGCTCCACAAATTAAAAAAGGAGCTTAAATAGAATGGGTGAAGCATTATATCGTTAAATCTAAGTTTACACAGGGTCAATGCAATACTTAATGTATACCGTTAGTGGGATCGATTTAAAATAAACAAAACGTGTTCGTAATTAAGATCCATACATGCACAATAAAAATAAAATTGTTAACACATAAAATGAGACATGACTAGCAATCAATAAAATACTTACACAATCAAAGGAAAATACATAAACTATTACATTTTACGTACAATTGTTAACAATGGAATGTAATTAAATATAATTAAAATAATAACGTACGTACATAATCATCCGAAATTATGAAAAGGCGGAACTTATAATTAATCTCTTCCTTATTTATATTGATAAATTAAATTATACTCTATTTTCAAATCAATTCTTATTTTAAAAAAATGTAATAGAGTTGAGAAAAAGTACAATAAATGTAACAAAATCATGAAAGAAAATGTAATGAACTTTTTTTAAGATAAAAATTCTTCATAATTCGATTTGATTCCGTCGTTTAATAGAAACAATGATTTTGTTCATAAGTGGTGATAAATCGATTAAATATTTGGTCAAATAAAATGTATATGGTTGACTGACTAACTTTGAGGCATACATTTTTCTTTGCCTCAAGTTTAGTTATTTCATTATGGTATTGTAGTAATCAACATCATAAAATAAAAAATTACCTTTAGGGTAGAAATATTCGATTTAGTTCACTGGAGATTTTTTTAATACAATTATAATTTAAGTGGTTTGCAATTTCACACAATGTGACTATTAATAAATACCAATAGTCACATCTACTATCTAGTACATGGACAATTCTTTCTTAGTGTTTATCTGTAGAGAATGAATTCAACTACGATTTGTCGATGATATTGATATATGTTAGATATAAAAAAAATACACTTGTCAATTTTGATTAATCCAGGTTTTGATACTTAATACAAGTACATAATCATAACACAGATTGTGATTTTACCTTTGATAAATAAAGGTTCAATTCACTATTATCCCAATATCATATTTAATTTTCATTGCTCCTGTTATCTTGCATAAACATGAAAATGACTTACAGCAATATAAGCACCAAGTATTTTATATGTGTTCAACTACACATCACTCATTTGCGACTAGAGTGTAATCTCAAAAATACTATCTTTCAAAAAACAGTTCAGAAAGTTTCAAATCGTAATTATTCTATGACTAATATAGTATTATGTGACTTATACACTATTCTATGATATATAACTATTATATAATAGTCATAGATTAATTATGATTTCAAACTTTCCAAACTGCTTTCTGAAAGATAGTGTTTTTGAGATGTCACACTCTAGTCACAAATGAGTGATATACTTTCCTAGCTATTTATGATCATATGAATGGAAAAGATAATGGTATGTTACAAATATACTGATACACATATGTATGTATATGTGCATGGCTTTATTAAGATATTTTTATAAATATTATCTCATCTTACAATAATAGTTTGACATGAGATGTATTTTAGCAAATCCAAAGTCAATACTGGATCAGACTAAAGTTAACCTCTATTAGTTCCTATTATAAGCTCCGTCACAACACAAAATTAGTTCTCGTTCTTTGTAAAACATGTCAATAAACAATTAATAAGTAAATTTGTAAACACTTAAAAATATTCATCACTGGAAATCATTTTTTGTGCAGGTACGACTATTTTGTGCAATTGAAAAGATTACAAGCAAATCTTTATCATATATTATTAGACTTGACATTCTTAATTTAAATGTTCCGATATATATACTTAATACTTATCAATTGTAAATTTTATAATATAAACTCAATTCAGTTGTCAATTCATTGTGAAACTTTTTTACAATTATTCGTTAGGCATTGTGCCCTAAATTTAAAACTACCTACATTTTGTGATGTACAGGTTCTGACACAGACCTTTAACTCTGGGAATTGTATTAACAGCAGAAAGGACAAAATATGAAAGTGATGTTTCTCTGGATATGCTCATTCCACAATTAATATCATCAGAACAAGAGTCAGAGTTCAAGATCCATGTCAGATACTATGTATGTCTCTTATATAAAACTTAAGGTGCCAGACCATTAAGACAATCTTTATTTTTTGGATTACTTTAAAACATAGCTGCATGTTAGCAAAGCTGTGATTAAACTGACACAAGACTGATTATAACTTGAAGAGCGACAATGTCGTGATTGTGACATAATACTGATTCAATATTTGTGACTGAAGTCTTAGTGTCTGACAAAACACGCAGTGGGTCCCTTTTTAATTGACGTTACATACAAATATACATATATGATATGCCCATGTGGAACATATTACTTATCAACATCGGACCCACTATGGATGGCCTATTCACAGGCTAACTTACTATCGAACGAACTCAGTGCGATACCAAATGCCTGCAAAGCGCATAGGGGATACCTGAAATCCATTGTGAATATATCTTCTGATATTCTTCCAAACTGCATTACAACATACTCGGGGTCTGAATCGTGTACAATTTGGAAGTTTTTCACACTCGCCTGTGTAACTCTCCCATGGAAGTTGAGCACGTACGACTGGGTCTCGTCGTTCCACACCGGGGTTTTGTTGTGCAATACCACTATATCATCTAAGTTTTGGGCCTTCCACAGCTCAAGTAGGGTCTCGCTATCGTCCTGCGGCGCTATAGTCACCCGTTGTCTCTCAGGCGTCATCCCCGGGAGAATTACCGTCATCTTGCGAGGTCCCTTGAAGCCCAAGACATTCGTGTCCTAGAATCGAAAAAGAAACACGGAGATATTTAAGAAGGCTCGAATGGGTTAAATTTATCATCAGGTGGTCTATTTACCTGTTTGGTAGATTACATATTTTATAGAAAGAACATATACTAGCATGTTGTCTTCATACACTTAAGACCGCAAAGTTAAGCAAATCTTAGGTGCTTGTATAGATGAATAGTCTGGTTGCAAATATACAAAAACATTTGTCTCCCATATAGTCAACAACACTGAATATTATACTACAGCCCAGAATCTTTCACACTTCACATTAAATGGTACACTAGGTCTGTGTAAACACCTTTAAAATGTGTTTGAAATATTCTGTAGGTTTTAAAGTACGACGTCTGTTACCACAGTGGAATGAGATAGGCTGATGATGATGTTAGGATATTAAACATAATCACTGTGGTAAAACAAGTTGAATCAAAATGGTTGCACTGCAGTATGCTTACAGTAGTTATTATGAAGCTCTCAAATAATGTTAGAACAAACAGAGTAATAGATGTACTCACATAAACCACAGCGGCCAGCTCGTGGCGCGTCCGGGCGCGGTCGTGCTTGCGCCACGCCTTGCCATTGTCGTACACTGTGAACGCTGTGCCAATCAAGTTTGATCTCAGTTTGCCTGCAAAGCTCTCCGCCTGACGGGTCAGTTCCGTTGGATCTGTCGATATCAAATAGTTCGATGTCGCCGATTTCTTGCGCTTGCGGCCTGGAAATTAGAACAGAATATAATAAATCATAATCTTCCTTTCCATTAAGTAATTTAGACTTCAAATCATTGTTTGTTACTATTTTGCAAATAAGTCTTATGTATAAACTCACCGGCCAACAGGAACACTTTCTTCCCATAGTCCTTCTCTAGATGTAGGAAGTAGGTGGGAAACAGTCCTCTGTCCATGCCTTTGCGGTCGCGCGCTATCCGACACTTGTACAGGGTGCCGTGCTTCGCCGGAGTTGAAATGAACGCCTCCACTGAGCCCTCCACCGAACCCTCTATTTCTGTGACCTGGAAAATTTTAATTGTATAAATTATACCAGTATTGAAATTGTCAAAAGAGGCGTTCTGCCAAAAGTATAATTTGCCTACTTATAAAAAAGGTGAAATTTGTCTATGTATTATTAAAATTTACATACAACAAATTGCAAAGTTTTAAGTAAAAACACCCTGCTGATATGCCCTGCCCTGCCCTGATATAACTAACACAGATAATTAAACACTGTGATTTTACCTATCCAACATTGCCACATATATATAAAAAAAGAAAATACATTTATTTGAGAACAAAGTACAGCACAAACACAAAACTAGTCAAAATAATTAATACCAATAAAAATAATAGAAGCACATATTATCATCACTGGACAATCTTTAAAAACCAAATGAACAGAACACTGAAAGAAAACATTCTAGTTGATGAAAGGCAGCTACCTGAGAGGGGGAGTCCTCGCGTTGAGGTCTATGTTGTAAGGGAGCCACTGCAGCATCAGCGCACACATCATCAGCGCTCGCGTCGCGCGCCACCGTGCACACGGGCACGCTCTCGCACTCCTCCTCTCCACTACCGTCCAAGTCGTCTCCTACTGTCAAGACTTCGATCTGGTTCCCGAGCTCTGGAAATATAACATCAAAATATGTTTTAAAACTCCGACCAAAAAGATGTATTTTTTCGCAACGTGACATAGTGGACGTAACAGTGTGACTATTTCCTTCTAATTAATATAAGATTAATTAACATTTGCATCAAGTATTCATTCTATGCTAATATGGTGTTATTAAGACGACTGTTTTGACTAAAATTTTGCTGATAATCGATTGTTTGTGCCAAATTTAGCTTATTAAATAGTGTGAATAATTATGATAGGAATTATTCTAAAGCCGTTTAAAGAGGTAAATTGGTCCATTGCTAATAAAAAAAACTTTTTATTACGTCTGTTATTAAGTAATAATACTAAAAAAAAAATTTGCGATTATTATTTTAGAGCTGTGCTGTGTACTCGTGCAGGAATAATGTTTTCTTAGATTAAAAATTTAAAGATGAAATGACTATTTTTAAAGACAAGTCTTTATCTGTATGTCTTCGTAACTTTAATTATGATTTACATTATTTAATGCTTATCTAAGATAGACATAGATACATATAGTCTAAAACTGTGGCATCTGTCTCATCTCAATTACACAATCTATGTATGTTTAATTGCAGATTTTTATTAGATTTGTTCAATTGAACGTCAAGTTAAATTAAATTTAAACTTAGAAACTTACGTTCTGCATGGATATATAAAAACCTCAGAACGAAGTTTGAACTAGTATGACTAATGATATTCCGTTGTTCGCTAGTACAGAGTGAGTCATATATGGGTGATCTAATTACAATGTGCGACACAATGCAGGCTCGACGGATATATGTACATCGCAAGTGATTTTCACATGGCTTAATAAAATAGTGTATAGTATATTAGGTTTGACCATATGGTTGTATGTATATAAAGGCGCTTGCAGTCTAAATGCGCTGGCGTATTGCAAACAATCAGTTTAGTCGAGTAACACTAGTATGCTAGTTGTTGATTGCAAGATTTAGAAAGTATGATGATCTTACAGGGCCTATTACAATGTGAAGTGTCCAAGAATCGGGGAGTAGTTGTAAATTCTATACAGGTTAAAAATTTCGCGAAAAGGGTCAAAAACAAAGAGACCTCGCTGCTATCAGCGGAAGTTCATGATGAAGGACCTCCTATAGGTCCGAAATTAGTCGGGCCATCCCAAAAAATGTAAATTAGGCTGGCACGTATATAATCATGTGTTTAAGCCGTCACTTGAAATTTAATAGTTATCAGTACACAAAAAGTTAACAAATGATATTTCAATCTAGAGCGTGGTTATAATAAGTAATGATCGATGAATAAAAAGCAAAAGCTTAATTTTTTCCTATATGAAAAAGAGTAAGGAGATGTAAAAAAATAAGGCCGCTTATGATATTCCTAATACGTGCGTTTTACGCGAGCTTGATTGATCAGATCACTAGTGATATTATGTACATAATTAAATCGAATTCGAGTTTTTTAACGTGCGTTTTAAGCGAGTTTGATTGATCAGATCACTCGTGGTATATTGTACAGACTTAAATTAAATTCATTTTGTACAGACATACATTACATTCATTTTGTACAGACATAAATTAAATTCATGTTTTTTTCTATCCGCACGTAAATAGACTAATATCACAAACTATACATCCATATCATATATCAACCACAGAGAGAATTGATGACAAAGCTTATGACTTACGAGGCAGTTATATTTAAGTAAATGTTGTAGGTATAAAATATTTGTCATAAAATTACAACCAATTTAATCAGCATAAGAAACCACAATGACCAATGATTAAATGGAGTAATTTAACGAAAGTTCCGTTACGTAGTTTTGGCTGTTAAATTAAATATATTTAAAATCGAAATTTGAATGTAGAATGTTATTTGAATTTTTATAGAATTTGTTTGGTTTTACCTGTGACTTAATAAATCATTCAATTGAAATGAATGGTGGTTAGGAATAACTGACTAAGAATGTGGTTTAAATATGTTCAGGCATTCATTATATTCACTTATCCTTATAAACATTATTAACTGTCATGGGCAGAAGGAAAATGTTTTTCTATTTATTCTTGCTAGGCCATAAGTAGTATTTGACTAGTTTTACATTTTTGCAAAGTTACTGCCTATCATTTTTAATTATGCCTATGCCTAATTCTTTGTGGAGAACGACTACATCCTCCAACCCCATGTTATCTTATGCCAATTTAGTATTATGCCAATCGTTCAGGAGTGGCCTATGTCCAACAGTGGATTTAACATTTACTGATATATTAGTAATACAATGGGACAAACATGTAAGAAGGACAGACAAAATGGAAAACAGTTCAATTTAGATTTTTATTTTTTATAGGTGAATTTATGAAACTGCCTATAATCGGAAAGACTTTTAATCAGTGCCAGCCACCCACAGGATTCAGCTAATAGTATCACATAATTAACAGGTTCAGAATGACATGCGTGTCTATAAAAACATTTCTTGAAACTTGAACAATATTGATAAAACTTATATGTACTAATATGTAAGCGAGTTGTTTGCATAGTCATTCTATCATATGTATGATGGAAGGAATGACAGGAAATTCTATTTAAACTAGTCTTTACATAACCACAAGGTTTAATAAGAATATGGTTAAAAATTATAACAAAGTTATATCTATAAATCACTATATAGAGGAAAATTATATATTGTGTGAACTATTCATATAAATCTATAATTTTATGTTTTATACATCAACTGTCTTGTTAGTCAAGTCGTTGCTACTAGAACTTCTGATCGAGAGGTCCTGGGGTCAATTTCTAAGCCAGGCATTATTGCATTTTTGTAACTTACATTTTCTAGTAGTGGCTAGATCATAGCAGAACAGCAAAGTAATACCTATCCTATGGCATACATATTGCCTTTTATTTAATTAATTAATTTATTCTTGCATAATACCTTAAAACTAAGAGATACAAGGGCGAACTTAAGGCCTTAAAATCTTTTAGCCTTAACCTTGTTATCTCATCATTAAACCTGAGTTACAAACGTATATTTAAACAGACATGAGTAAAATAATAGTAGAAGATATTCTGTACATGCACAAAAAGCAAATAATATCTAAAATTTACTTACCATCAAAAGTTGACATTCTATTAGTTTGAAGAGGTATGACCTGGTCTGGATTAACTGGCGACATGAGAAATTGCATCGGACCATCGTAGCCTGGCAGGAAAGAAAAATGGGAAATAAAATGCATAACTAAATAAAAAAAACATGCAATGAAAAAAAGACAGCTCTACCGAATATAAACGTACAGCGTACTTATTTCAAATTAAGAAAAAAATTCAAAAATCCAAGCCTTACCATGAAGCTCTCTGGATCGACTTCCAGAAATAGGACGTTTTGCAGAACCAACCCTCAAGTCGTTAGCTTGGACCATACCAGAATTCTGTCTTTTTTGCTTCATTTTTTGCTCCATTAATTGACGCTAGAATGTAATGAATATTAATTAAATAATACGATTCCAGATTGTAACTTAAGTTTGTAATAGTGAATTAGATCCATATGAATTTAAAATAAAGGATATTCAAAAACACACTTGCTGCTCGATTTTGTGATCTCGACCATTCATTGTAGCCATTTTTCTGAAGATTTTTCTTTAAACACAATGTTTATGACACTATCTATAGAGAATACTGAATTATTTCACAAATCAAATACTATTAATATTGTGGGCATTTTGTAAGCTCATTTTTTGTTTATAAATCATCTTGCCTACCGTTGCCCCAGAAATAAGTGTTGTCAACTGAAAATGGATAAAATTGACTAAAAAGTGTGTTACCATAATTCTATCGTAATTGTATGTTTGGATAAATGAGTAACAATAGACGTGAGATAAATAAAAAACCTGGAATTACTATAAACTTCTACATTCAAATTTAAGTTTATAAGTTTCGTATGAACTGATAACATTGTAGGATAGATATTTTTCTTCCATTCTACAACTTTACGATTAGAACTTGGAATCATGCAGTTTTAACCGTGCAGACTTAAATATGTTTTTACTTCATACTACATTTTGTGTAATTTCAGTAATACATATTTTATTTAACTACTATATTTGGTTTATCTACTGGCAAATCTTGTCGAGGTGTCATCTTGTGAGTAAGATAGTCTTCCAATAGGAACGGCAGACTTTGACGTTTCCTTATATCGAGAACTTAGCTGTCAGTCTCTGTCATTTGAGTTTTACATTCAAAATGGCTCCTACCCGGAGTTTTATCGGTTTTTTGAATCCCAAAACCCTCAGTGCGGCGTTCACTAATAATATATGTAAAACACCAACTCGATACGTGCATAGATGCAATAGTTGTAATAAATTTTCGGGTGGGTCAGTTTTGAATTCCGTACCTTTAGAACAGAAAAATTATAAGTGTGAGTATTTCACATTGTTATTACATCATTGTCCTTGTTTTATTGTATTTTTTATTGTAATAACAGTATAATCATCTCAGCAAAAACTATTTAATAGTTAAACATTTACGAATATCATCAGGAAACCTATCTGCATCAGATATAAAACATAACCTAAAATTTCATCAGATGTCGCACTCGGAGCAAGAAGTCGGTACATTCATACTACAAACATCTTGAGTGCTCGTGTGGATTACTACAAGGTGCTTGGGGTGTCTAAGAATGCATCTCCCAAAGAAATAAAGCAGGCATATTATCAACTTGCTAAGAAGTATCATCCGGATGCCAATAAATCAGACCCTGAAGCTTCAAAAAAGTTTCAAGAAGTGTCCGAGGCTTATGAGGTCAGTACTAATATTCTATTTACATTTTGAAAAAGCCACTTTTCTTTTAAAGACTTTAGTAAGTTTGTTTTTTATTATGTCTGATTTTTATATATTGATTTTAGATCCTCTCAGATGAATCCAAACGTAAACAGTATGACACATACGGCACAACATCTGAGCAAATGGGAATGGGTGGAGGCCCTGGTGGAGCAGATGGTTTCACCCACCAGTGGCAGTACAAATCTACTATAGACCCAGAGGAGCTTTTCCGGAAAATATTTGGAGATGCTGGATTCAAGAGTGAAGCATTCAGCGACTTTGCTGAGAGCCAGTTTGGATTTGGCGCAGCTCAGGAGGTAATTAATGCATGTTTATTTAGTTTATATAATGGGCCTGTCTATAATTGACTACTTTCTGGCTACATTCTGAGATAACTAATATGATAAAAATTTTAGTCAGAAACCTAAAGAAAACTTATAATTAAAATGAAAAAAAAAAAAAATTATTCTAATCATAACTTTTATTTAGGTTTCCAATAAAATAGCAAAAAAGAACTAAAAAAATAAATAATTCTCAGCTGATGTGCCTGTGAATAACTCAATTTCTTATACATCTTGATATGAGTGTTATCAATATTCTTTTGCAGGTGATAGTCAATCTGCGTTTTACGGAGGCAGCTAGAGGAGTCAACAAGGACATAAACATAAATATGGTTGACACATGCCCCAAGTGTCAAGGCTCAAGATGTGAACCTGGGACTAAGTCTATAAAATGCACATATTGCAATGGAAGTGGCATGGAGACATTTTCGAGAGGTAAGTTAAAATAATTTAATCTGTCACATCTGTTGTAAAAAATATTATGTTATTTTATGAAATAGACATTTCTTTTAATTGCACTTTTTTATATCCATTTTTAAGTTCATTTATAACCAACATCTTCTATTATTTCAGGTCCATTTGTAATGCGCTCCACATGTCGACACTGCCATGGCACCAGAATGCTGATCAAATTCCCCTGTGTGGAATGTGAAGGCAAAGGCCAGTCTGTATGTAAAAAAAAACAATTTATCAATAAATTAGTTCAGTGCCCTAACACAGCCCTTGTTACACCTGCAAAGCAATAAAGTACTTTTTGAATAGTGGATTGGTAAACAGGCAAAATGTGTTAAGTTAGGGTTAAAGATAACAATTGCTTTGTGGTTACGTTCACAACTAGATTTATGTAATTTTACTTTGGAATGAATGTTTCCCTTGTGTTCCCAAAGTCTGCCATTAATCATAAGTTGTTGAGGGCAGCATTACTAGTATAAAAGGAAATGGGAGTTTTTGCTAGTGTAGCAGTAAATAACAGTATTATAATTAAATAATTTTCAGGTCCAACATAAAAAGATAACAGTGCCAGTTCCAGCTGGAGTAGAGGACGGTCAGACTGTGAGGATGGCAGTTGGTAACAATGAGGTGTTCATCACATTCAAGGTGGAACCCTCAGCCTACTTCAAACGTGATGGGCCAGACGTTCATACAGATTGTGCAGTAAGTAACTAGGAAACCCAAACAGGATTAAAATTTTATAACATCAGTTGTTTATTTGATAGAAACAATAATATAAGGTTCAGATTAAAGTTGTATCCACACCTATCTCTTCCCTGCAATGCTGCAGTATGTGCATTTGCGCTGTACTAGACAAAACTCATGTACATATGTGGTAAGGTTGTAGAATGTGTAATATGGTGGATTCATTTGAATAATCTATTTGGAGATAGTAGGGATCACTGGTGTTGTATTTTTTTAAATAAAACATAATATCACGCCTGTAACCCGCGAAGGGGTAGGCAGAGGAGTGTAGCACACTCCCACGTTTCACCAGTTATGTTTAAGTCCCATGGAATAGGTGGTGAGTCTATTGCCTTACACCGGGCACAATTCCAGACTCTGAGTCACTGCTAGTAATTCTAAATTAGAAAAATCTAATAGCACCTGACCCGGGATTTGAACCCAGGACCTCCAGATTGGCAGTCGCACTTGACACCACTCGACCGAAGAGGCAGTCAACAGCCATTTTTTTAAATATTTGTAATAAATAAAAAGCACAATGTTACAAGTTTGTTAAAGGATATTTAAGTAAAGTGTGAATTAAAAATATATTTGTGGCCATTTTTTTAAACTATTTATCAGTTTTCTAATTAAAGCTAGAGATTTGGTGAAAAGATATTTTCTGTTAAAAATGAATCTATCCCATGTATCCTTACCATTGATTGGATTAAGTTCCATCGATTCCAGTGAATCTGTTATAAAGCATATAACAGTAACCAATTATGTTGTGGAACCGCTAACATCTGAATATAGATTAGTAGGGGGTAATGATTTCTTTGTTAATGTTGTTAAGTAATAAGAACTTTTTTTTTCAGATCTCTGTAGCTCAGGCAATGTTGGGTGGCACTGTTCGGATACAGGGCCTATATGAAGACCACACTCTGCAGGTAAGATGATTTCTTAAATTATGAAACTAAGAGATGAGACAGATATTACCAGTATGATTTACATTAATTGTAAGTCCATTGGTATGGATGATGCACCAACATTGGTGAAACTGAGATGCTTTGTTAATAAACACAATGCTTGTACTGAATTATAGTTAGTGGTTTATGTGAAACAAATGAGTCATTGAAAATGCAAATAGTTCCATTTTTCATGGGTTTCAAGATGTTTACATGTATTTGCCACTTGGTGCATTCTGCGTAACCAGCAGGCGTGGCTGTCGTGTTGATACGATAATTAGATTATCAACAAACACATTGGTCATAGACAAAGAGTTAATTTTTTTATGTCTAATATTATAGATTGTGCCTGGTACATCTTCACATACTACCATCCGACTCTCCCGTAAGGGCATGAAGAGGGTCAGTCAGCATGGCTATGGAGACCACTATGTTCATATTAAAATACAGGTAATTCTTGCTGTGGAAAAATATACCTTTTTCTTTATTTTAACTGGTTCATTAAATTAAAATAATGAAAGTTTTGTGCATAGTCCTGTACAATTACAAAAATTTATTGCAGCAAATATGGGTTTACAAAGGTTTTAAACTTAATGGGTCCATCATATTTGGCTATTATAATCATGCAATTTTTATTACATTTTAAAAATTGATTTTATTCATATTATGTAAATTTTTTTTAAATTATATCGCCTTTTATCCATACATTGTAACAGTCAATGTAAGTACTTTGAGTAATTGGAAATATTTTTATGATGATTGTTTTTCAGGTACCAAAATCACTGAGCTCAAAGCAAAAAGCACTGATGTATGCTTACGCGGAGTTGGAAGAAGATACTCCGGGTCAAATACACGGAGTCTCCTACGACAGAGATGGTAAGAGACGATAGAATATTGGACGACATGATTCCGATTCAAGTGATTTAGTAACAGAGAAGAACGCTGGCTCGGGGAATTATGTAAACAAAAAATCTTTTACTAAATTTGCTTGACCCATGTCCAGTAAACGAATTGCTTAAATAAAGATTGTAGTTTGGTAATGTCAACAGTGAAACGTTTGTTTTGCAGACAGCTCAAAAAATAGCGGTAATACAAAAGACACTGGTGACAAACAAAAGATTCACCCTCTGAACCGCGAGTCGGATTCATATGACCGAGATTGGAGTTTTGTAGACAGTATAATAGATACGTTTAAGAGAAATTCCTTAACGTTCACTATAGGTTTCGTTTTGGCGTTCATCGCCTGTTATTACGCGATCATCGACGATCCCAATGATAGGGCAGGTTTTCACGATTACATGAGACAGCAGGAGCTCGAGAAGGGTGACTCGTATAGAGAGATGGACAAAACTTTCGGCTATGAGAGAACGATTGAAAGACAGAAAAAAGAGAATCCGAAATTCTATGATGCGTAATTCGATTTTGTATGTGTGAAAGATGATTAACGAGTTATATATGTACATATAGTACACGAACATAAAAAGTAAGCTAATTGAAAAAAGTCGAAAGAAAAGGAATGTCAAAAGTAGTCGACAAGTCGAACTGAAAAAGAAATAATTAAAATACATTTTTTTATTATTTATGTACTTTATTTATATATTTGAATACAGAACTGCCTTTTTATAAGAAGTCTTAGTTTCCTTTTGTTTCTGGCAAATGATAAATTATAACATTTTAAATAATCACAACATTATCGTAGTAAATTTTATCACTCAATATTTTTGCTATTATTAATGTAGATAGTTGTCTATAGCATCAGTGTTACCAGAGGTTTGACAACTTGTTTATTTAATTTGGGGTAATTAAATAATATAACACATATAAGAGTACATGAAGCTATTCGTCGGTAAATACTTAGCTATTTATTGCAACAGTATTGTTAACTAAAAAGAGATATTACATCTCGATAAGTTCAAACGATTTTATTATAATTATGAATTCCCTTACTGTTTACTATTATACTGTGGACTCTAATTTTTATTTAAACATTGAATTGTGGTACTTTGTATGTTCGGTTGGAAGGCATTTTTGAATGTTATTGTAAATAGCTGTGTAACAGCGTATCAAGTGTAGTGAACCAAAGGGATGTAGTATGATGGTTATACAAATTGTGTAAATAATAATTTTGTGAATATATGCAATGTTTACTTAATTGTTGTTTCATTTGACATTGACACCCCAATATTGAAGGCCCTGTGACACCATCATGCTATGATCCACAATCAAATATGTACTTTTCCAATATATTTATTTCAATTTACAGTCACTTAATTGTAGTTTTTCATGGGAGGGTTTTTCTCTTTCGTATTGGATAATAGTGCAGACACTTTCGGGTACATGTGTAATGTTTTTTGTGTACAAAGGTAGAAAGTCATTTTTTTTTATTAAGATAGTTATTCCATAGATAAATATATATATGCTTATAATATCATACTTAATTGAGTCTGCAGTTTGTGGATTACGATCTGTTTTAAGTTGTAGCAATGTTTCTCATATCATTTATGAGCTCTCGCTGCTGGGGCCATGTTAGAATGAATATTTAGAGTTGGGAAAAAGAAGTTTTGGCTTATTACCCTATCATGCACTAAATATTATATAAATAGTCGTAAGTCCTGAGCACAAATAAGACGTCAAGTTATTTGTTTCCTTTTTTAAAGTTTAATTGATAACCCAGCAAATGGGTCACATGATGATAAGTGGCTTGGTTATGGACACTTGTCACATCAGTGGGCAGAAGTGGAGTGGCCAAGGAGTGACCATACATAGCTTGATTTAAAAATTCATATTAACCTGAGGGATAGTTACATCTATGCTATATCTATGTAAAAAAATGTAACTAGCAAGTTTTTTTTATATTCTGAGATAACATTTCAATTTATAGGTGATGAAATGTAGAACGAGAATCTGATAACATTGTGTGAGTTATTAAAAAAATATCTCTATTGACTAGTCCATAGACCGTAATTTGAAAAGTATAAAAAACATTAATCATTTTGTAGAATAGCAATTGTAGATTGTAATTTAAAATACATTATTAATTACAAGCTTGAATAATAATGAAAGTGTGTACAGGAGTTATTAATGTATTACATTATTTAAAATCAAATTGTACTTAGAAATTGAGTGTTATGTCTGAAAGATTATCTGCAGCGTAGATGTTATTAATAACTAATGTCATTATCAATTTTTATTTATATTATTAAATTATAATTGGAAGTAATTTTACAAATCAAATATTGAGTCTCACAGAGTGCTATAACAGCAATAAACATACAACTTTGTGTCCATAATAAAAGTTTTCATTATCAGTGTAATAGAAAAAGGTGACAGGAGTTAGTGGTTCAGGTATATCAGTATTTTAGGTTCATAACATTGCGAAACAATAATGATTAATTTTTTGGAATTCAATTAATGTTTATAGATCTGTAAAGATTTTGATGTCTATCGAAATTGTGTTTTTGTTATTCTGTTTTTTCTTTTCAATACATTTATTTAACGTAATTTTTTTATTGCATATGGTGACAATTGCAGGTAAAAAAGTGTCAATAGCCGAGCCTCACGAGATAGTGGACGCCGTGAAGGAAGCCTTGAAAGAAAAGAAAAGTATACAGGGAGCCTCTGGCACTGCTGAGGATGATGTATTGAAGGAATCGAAGCGAAGCAAAGGCTAGAAACATTCTCAAAGTATCTTAATCGAAATTAACTTTAACGGCTTTGCAATAAGCTTTAATTTGCAAGTCGCAGTAGAAAATATAACACTTTAGTCCTATATTCTTACTATT
>DWFV01000280.1:0-15602 GCA_018246775.1 Parelbella machaon machaon
GATTTCCACGATTCCCATATATACATACATAAACAAAGACCATTGAGAAATGGCAGTCTACATAACAATTAATGTATAAGAAACATTTTCGAAAGACTTATCCATTCATATGGACGATCCTCTTCGGACGTCTCTTCTAATGCCATACAATCCTAAATTTTCCGAAAGTTTTGCTATGGTAATTGTTAGTAACCACATACATAAATAGCTCCTTATGTAAATAGCTGTACACCTGGACATGAAAAAGTAATCATGCTGATTACATAGATTTTTGTGCAAGATTTCCATCCGTACCTGCCACGCCCAGCTCAGCATTGAGAATTATTAACCCGACAAACTTACCAAAGAGTTACCTATTAGTGTGAAATTATTCTCTTGCAAGAAACTTTTACCAAAGGTTTGCCTGTCTCCAAGGTGGATGGACATAACCAACGTGATCAACCACAAGCGTACGTTCAGCATCGAGTGCCAGAAGCAAGCGGAGTCTGCTTCGTTTGCATTGCCCAGTCCCGAAGACGGCAAGTACGTGTGGCGAATGTGCGTCCACCAGCACACCTTCTACATGAAGCACCAGGGAGCGCTCAGCGCTGCTAGAGACGAACATAGGCCCAAATTTCAGGTGAGCAGTTTAGAAGATTATTAGTATAGTATAATCACTCGTGGTTCCTTACGGGCTACACAGAGAGAACCGAGTGCCAATTATCTCTATCCTTACAGATGTGACATGCTTCTTTTACATTCATCGTTCTATACATACCTACAGGTTTCAGAGACTCTTGACTAACCCATCATCCATTATATGACCTATTTGGTCAAAATACTATTTGATCATTATATTTGTGGTACTTATAATATGTGTGTGTGTGTGTTATTAATTCATATATCACCACAGGTTGATTGACCGCATTGAATGTCAATTGACTTTTCTTATCGGCTAAGGTAGATTGCAATTTGACAAAGATATATATTTTTTTCCACGTTGTATTAAATTATGAAACAGGTAGCTTGAAATGCTTACCTCCTATTCTTTCTTATCTTATCATCATTAGCCTGTTCCGGTCCACTGCTGAACATACCATTTCCATTAGCACGTCACTGAATTCGATTTATAGCCCTTCGCATTCAACACCAGAAACTGTGCGTATATCGTCATCCTACCTAGGTGGACGCCCTACGTTACATTAGAAAATTATGTAGCATTTAAAAAGTAGGTAATGGTTTTTTGATCGGTAAATTACGATAGATATAGTTATCGGTCGATGAAGTCAGCCGGTAGTTACAAGTTTTTAGATCGCCATATGAAGCCAAATGATGCGTGTTAAATGTTGAGGAGCAGTTAAAACGTTTACCATGCTGCACGAAGCGTTTCACGTAAAAATATAATTTATTTGTTCCTCATTACACCAACATACATAAAATTATATGTAAGGCTGACTTAGGTACCGGTATTTGCGTGGAACATATGTGAAAAATATGGCTCGCATAAAAGGTATAAAGAGATGAAATAAGAAATATTTAAATGAAAAAAGTAACCAAAAAATATTATCTACAACATTATACCATACAACAGATTCCGTTTTCGTACACGAATAGTTCAACGAAGTTATAGTAGTGTAGATTTGAAAAGTAGTTTAATTTTATTTATTGGGTCTACATTGCCTTTCTCGCTTTACGCTGTTCCATAAAGTGTTCGATCCGTTTTCAAGTTTCAGTCCGACCGCTAGTTTCACGATAACAACATTCAAGGCCCTCTAGAAATCTTGAAATTCGTTATGTATATTTAAATGCCTTATAGTATAACATACCCCATGAAAAAAATCCGTTATTTCAATTCAAATGCCTTTGGTAATAATTATAAATCGTACGTTCGGAAAATCGTAACGTACCTCAAACATGTGATCGTACTATTCTGTTCCACAAGCCGTAGCTGGCCGTGAACATGCGCGATGTGCCGACGTCCATGTTCGTACGTCGCGTTCTCATGCGAGCGGCTTCCAAACAATTAATATGTTATGTGCTCCGATGAAAGTGTTGGCTCGTGCCGGCCATTCATGGTGCGATTGTACGATGCATTCATATTGTTTTTTGAGCCACACGCTACCCGCCTTCTTTAGAGTGATATTTACAGTACATATTTCGTTTAAATCATGTAATAACACTCTTGGAACATTTCGACATGCCAATAATCTTAATTAATGACGCTAATAAAATGCTCACATTTCTATTCACGGGCTATTTTTGTACCGCGAGCTTTTACCTAGTTAATAATTTTAATAATATCTGCAGCTCTTAAATATTATATGTGCCATTTTTTGCCCGACGCGTACTATTATTATTTACTAGGAATTAAAAATAATATTCTTCAGATAACTTTATTTACTGCCATTCAATTAAACAAAGTTTAGATGAATAGGCATCTTTCTTCAGACCAGACATCTAAATGCATACTTATGTTATAGTTTAACACCCATACCCAGAACTCGTGTTTCTCATATGAATATTATTCGTATATCAATTGTTACTATTATGCTCCTATATTATGGACAAATACAGTAATGTCATTATGTTTCGATAAATATATGCAAGGAGTACGATCGTACCGTGAATAGCCCGTTTTAGCGAAGATACTGTCAAGCGAACGCGTGCGCCGGCGCATAGTTTAAAGAAAAACAATCCGACGCGATAGCATCGCGGAAATCGTTACGCCATTGCGATCGGCCCGGCGATAGCGATCGATCGGCGTCGACTCACCGCGCCGTTAGTGTACTGCATGTTGATAATTATCATCTCTGATCGCTTCTTCTGGAGGAACTAGTGAAGACAGGAATCACGGACTTTGGATTGAGTGAACCACTAGAAGCGTACAGTAAGTACAGAAGTTAGTATAAAGTGTTAATTGATTGTTTACATGTCTCTGTGTTTATCATTGAAATATTGTTTCTAGAGTATGTTTTAGGGGATTTTGAATACGTCAATTTTACTGACGCCCGTACATAAGTCTGTCGATAGGTAGCTGTGTTGAAATTTTTATTTCTTGTGTAAAGGCTGAATTTAATAGACATAGAACAATATAATTTAGCTTTTCATTGGTGACAACGTTTCTCTGCCAGAATAAAGACAACAATTACTATAATTTCGACGGACCTACGGACTGATTTTTTCAACAGTAAGAGGCAAGGTTTCCAAAAGAAAATCGAATCTAATAATAGCTGAAAAGGAAAGATAAAAAGTCCTTCAATCCAGACTGGTACGCGTTTTGTATACGTCGGCGCATACAAATAAATTATTGTTTGCCTCAGTATAACAGCATTTTAATGAAGATTTAGTAACACATAAAGTCATACAAATTTTTACAATACGTAACAGTCATACAAATTTTAACAAATAATGAACAAGTGCGTGTATGAAGCAAATGATGAATGTAGAAGAAACACGTCAGATCTGCAAGGATAAAGATATTTGGCATATTGAATGTACGCTTATGAAAACCAATAGTAAGAGTTTATAAGTTTTGTTGTCTTGTTAATCAATAATCACATCGATTAAATGTATATACTACACGAACCACAGATATCCATACAAGCGTGATATCATCTGATACAAAAACAAGCACACTCCCCTGCACTGTTAATAAAAATGTTAGTTTTCTATATTTCGGAAAGCCTTTATAAATGTTTTTCATTTAAAATTCATGATATCACTTATTAATTTTATGTTATACAAAATTTAAAATTGGAATGATGGTTGAAACTTCCACTAGCTGCGACCTTGATAATCTAGTTTTTACTTCTTATCAGCCAGCCAGCGAAATTGCTTAGATTCTTTTGATTCCTATGGGAAATAGGCCTAATCATATGTATAATATGTACATATGACTGGTGATATAAAAAGTCTTTAGGTGTAGGTATATGTAGAATTTTATTAATTTGTCGTTGACCCAATCTCTTTGGCATATCAGGAGCACGGTCTGTCGGAAAGCCGCGAAGAGTTGGACGTGCGAGAGGTGGGCAGCACGTCACGCCTGGAGCCGCTCACAGCCGCGCACAGAGCGCACTCCACCTCGTGCCTCGAGCTCGCCGAACATCGCCCGCAACCCAGAAACAGGTGAATATTAGTTTTTAACAGCCCCCTGCCAATAAGTACATGTCTTTGTTTGGTTTCTCTATATATTTGTACTTTGCTGAGGGATTTATTTATATATTAAGTTTTTCTTCTAGTTTTGGTGACATTTCGATTTTTTTATAATATGTTACAATACTTCAGTGACCTATAAATTTTCTGATTTCTTTTTTATAATCTATATTAGATATTGCCAATTCCGTTGCTTGCAGAGCGCTGCTACCTTCATACCGTCCAGCGCCAGACTACGAGACGGCGATCCAACAGAAGTATCAACAGCAACGAGCCGAAGCTCAACTTCGGTATCAGAACCACCACGCACATTCTCAGCTACTAAGCACTAGCGCCAAGCCTCTGGTGTACGGCTCCCATCCCGACATACACAGGATACACTACCCCGACGTCACGAGACATACCGTCAACCAAGGAGTAGCCGCAACAGACGACTACCCGTACGGCTTGAAGTTACTCAATTATCCCTTCGCAGTCAATCCTAACGTCCAGACTGATCACGCGTTACACTACGTCAATGTTTACAAACCGCCGCCCCCATACCCTTCAAACGGCCTAGCGTCAAACTCCACTCCAGATCTTGCTGTAGCCAGCCAAGCTCTCAATTACCACAGGGGCTATATCAACTCGCATGTATCCGGTTCTAGCCCAGATTTAGTGTCAACGAGAACGGCCCTCAACAGGCAATACTTAGGATATCTAACGCCGACTGGCCACGTGATGAACTACAATAGACCCAATATTTTACCAGGCACCCATGGCACATACAACAATTTACCGTCAGTATTGGACCCTAACCCGCACATAATTATCGATCCACACCACATATCCGACAATATACAGAAAGTCTACGACGAGAGAGGGAACATAATGTATTCGATGCCGATGAGAAGGATATCGTATCCGAGGCATTTAGTCCTCCCGCAAATGAAGCACAGCGAGCAGGAGCCGATATACGAGAACGTGCCGTTGCCGTGGCAGAATGAGCACGGCAAGATGACAATGAGAGACCGCGCGCAGAGCCTAACGACCACGGACGAAATAGCCAGACTGAACGAACGGAACAGCAGCCATCCAACGATTAACTACGCGTTAAATAAACCGACGATGAACGTCCCAAATTACGCACAAGCGAAGATAGACAGCCCAGATAGCCACTACGAAAACGCTCAAATAATAAAGGGAGTGCGGGAATCCAGTGTGCCGAAAGATTTGAACGTATCGAGTCGATCGGTGAATCAGACAGATAACGATTTCGAAAATGTCGCATTGTCGATCGACAGGATGTCTGTCAAAACGGACGAACGGGAATACGATGAGACACCGTATCAGAGTCTATCCACCCACAAGGTGTCGAATAACAACACAATCAGCAAGTCGGTGGACAACGTGACGTCAATCAACGTACCAGACGTAAGAGTCCAGCGCATAGAGAACAACACGTCTGTCTTGAGTTCTGCAGACAGTGCTCTAACGAATTCTACCATGAATTCGACTTACAGCACCAGCGTCGAGATGGACAGCAGCAAGAATATAATTAAGGAGAAGAAGAGAAGACGGTGGGGCATGTTCATGGGACGCAGTAACAAGAATGTGGATGTGAAGAGTGCCACATTAGGCCGCGACAGGGCAAAGATGAACGCAGGGCAGCCTGCCAACAAACATCGCTGGTCCACAGGTCTACCCAAATTTCAACCACTACCTCCGAGTATTACCAAAGAAACATTGGTGAGTCAAGTATATCTTACTATGTTTTTTATACTATAAACTGCCTGATTCACAAAACTATAAACATGTTACATTATGTGATTTCATACAACATAGAGCTTTGCGCTATGGTAACCAGATACTTTATAAACATAAAAAAAACGTAACATAGCGCCTGTAATCCCCGAAGGGGTAGGCAGAGAAGTGTAGTACACTCCCACGTTTCACCAGTTACGTTTAAGTTCTATGGAATAGGTGGTGAGCCTATTGCCATACACCGGGCACAATTCCAGACTCCGAGTCACTACCAGAAATTCTAAATTAGAAAAATCTAATAGCTCTCGACCCGAGATTTGAACCCAGGACCTCCCGATCGGCAGTCGCGCTTGCAACCACTCGACCAACGAGGCAGTCATAGTCATAATAATGTATAATATACTTCCTAAATTGTTTAAACACAAGGCAACTCAAGATATTTTATTTGCAGCATTGCACGGTCTTCAGTCCTGGAACAGTGAGATAAATCAGGAAAAAGCAATATCAAATACCTATGAGTTAAGTTTCTATTACGTTTGAGAGAGATGCCGCAGTGTTATAAAGAATTACATGGGTGTTAAAATGGTTATATACGAGTATCTCACGTCACCTAATTAACACATTTAGTTTGTAAGATGAGTTATACAAAACTAAGTTATAACTCATCCTCCGCGGGTATAACTCATCAGAGATCATCATGTAACTCATCATGGATTTACTGAAAGGATGAGAACATTGAATGATGGAAAAATATGTAGCAATGTCGCTCCAGGAGTACGCACTGTGCCAAGTGGGTCAGACGAGTGCTCACGCGGAAATTACTGGATTTTTGCGTCTGGAATTCCTGGCTCAGGAGATAAATTACGTTTTTTGAATTTTAAAAAATGTGTAGTAGACCGAAAAAATAAGCTACACGAGATAAATATTATCAGTTTGGATACTATAACATAAAGATACAAATCGATAATATCAATCAAACTTGAAGACAAAATAATTCTTCATCCAGCTAAAAGGGCAACGATGAAGTACCTAACTCTTCTTAAGCCCCTAGGATTGCCACTATAGTCCATTGTCATAACCGTGTGGAAAATCATGCTGATTGGTACGTCCGATAAAATTTATCATGAATCATTTTCTAAACAATATATAACTAAAATTTATGAAGGTTGTAACCTAAGAACAAATTTCAGATGTTCTGAATTCTCTAATAAATGCCAGCAATAAACAAAATTACATTTTAATACGTCCGTTTGGTGTATCTAACCTTAAAATACTTTAAATTTAACATAAATTATTTTTTATTTTTTTCTTTTAAAACTTTATATTGGTCCAGTGATTAGTGATTCTGATAACTAAGCGGGATTAGTAAATTCGATTCCGATTTAAGACAACATTTTCATGATGAGCCCGGGTACTTTTTTTATTTCGGGGTATAAGGTTCGTTAATTTTATATATACTAAGTATATACGAGTAAGATAAAAAAAATATAGACGTGTATAAAAAAAAATTTTCAGCCGTTTTGTTAACATAGCATAGCCTCTGCTATCGAATCAGATAGGCCTGTCTGAACAGTCAGAATATACGTATACTAACGTGGTTTACTAATGGTCTGCAAGTTAGGTACATGCTTATAGAAGTATAACGATCAAATGAACATTAACATGGAACAGTAAAAAAATAACATAGTGCTTCAAGCCTGTCATAAACTAGATATACATATGTATATATGTAGGGATGTACCACCCCAATTCAATCCTCAGAAAGATATTCAGTCACATTTTAGATTTTAAAAAAATTCTTCGTTGGTTTCAATGTCCACTAACCATCAAGCGGAATGCCCATTAGCTATTCCTAATTTTAAAAATCTGCTTTTAGCTTTTTAAGTGTGCTCTAAAATGACGCAGTAAACCACTAAACCATAATCCCAGCATTCTCTCGTGCGTCACAAATTTGAGTTTAATTTTACAGAGATTTATGTCATATGATTTTTATTACACCACATACCTCTAATATACCTCTCATTCCGCGCCATTTTGATTAATGTAATAAAATTAATTTCGTCAACCGAATACGTAAGGGGCCAAAGTGCTATACTAATGTTGACTACGTATATTATTACGCATGAAAATCTGAATCAGATTGATTCTGCAACTATAAATATACTCTAAAATTTGGCTCAAACATCTAAAATAAAAATATCAATAAATTTCATAATGACCGCAACTGCTCACAACTTATGATGAGGTGTAGCATAAATAGAATGTTACATGGAAAATCCACATTTACTTACTTCAATACTATCTTATGAAATTATATTCACGATTCATTTCATTAAATTTGTCAAATTACATTTTGTGTCTGTGTAAAACGGAACGCGCTTTTGCCGCCAAGAGTTCACGCGGTACAGATTGTACAAGACTATCAAATGACAAGTATGTAGTGGTTTTTTATTACCATTTTAATGTTCACACATTTTTTTTAATGCCAACAGAAATTCACATGATGTATTGTGAAAATGAATTGCCATTGTAATTTGAGAAAATAGGTATATTAATGTTAATTTTAAAACCATTTGTCTTCGTGGCGCGCTCTCGTAGCATTCCTTACTGGATCGTAGCACTCGCGTAGCAAACGCTTTGCAGAGTTAAACCGACACTGGTTATTCCTAATATTATTTAAATATAATAATATTTTCGTCACGATAGGCCCTGAATCTTTTTTATTTAATTTCTTTAAAACAATTTTAGTTATCAAATACTATTTTTCTATTAAAATATTTTCGCGATGGAAAAAAACGTTCTATAAACTTTCTACTCACTGAGTCGATTATTTTTTTAAATTTGCCACGCTGATTTATTTTAATTTTCGATCTACCTGTATAGTGTTTGTTGTCTGTGTTTAAAAAAACTGAAAATAAAAAAAACTATAAAATCTCGTACTCTTGCCATTCCGAATTTTAAACACCAACCGTTATTTAAATTTACCGAACACTAAATACACTTCACTGATATTCACTTTAAAAATTTGAAATTGGAATTATAATTTTAATTCCAGAGGATACCGCACTGCTTTGCGCGCGCTTTAAGACTAGTCGGGCACGACCGCTCTGCGTGGTAACATGCATATAAGCTTTTATTTATATATTTCATTATAATTACATTCATTCTTCACGGTTTAACACGTGTTATGCGCGGTGAATTATGTGTTTTATTGGGTTGAGATAATTTTAAGGGCTTTTCGTCCTGATGGTGTTAGTTACACAGGGTTCTTAAGAAATTTCATTTGTCTTTATTGTTCATCCA
Organism: Parelbella machaon machaon; assembly: GCA_018246775.1. NCBI lineage: Eukaryota > Metazoa > Arthropoda > Insecta > Lepidoptera > Hesperiidae > Parelbella > Parelbella machaon. The sequence continues at coordinate 9,178 of DWFV01000280.1, forward strand.
TTAGTTCCAAAACCCTTTTAACAAGGTCGAAATTGGAAGTGAAAAGTTATAATTGGTTTTACTAAATACGTAAGACAATGACTGTTATCGTCGTTTTTTTATTTATTTTAATCTCATTTTGAACTTATACTATCCAGTTTCAAATAGTTTACTAAAACCATAGTGTATAGATACTTATCTTAGCAGGAGAAATATGAATATGAATGGAATATGAATATGAATGGGCATGGCAATTCTATGGCCTTCAAGCAGTTACAATCTGTAGGACTGTTGTGATTTATTCAGCTAAGAGACATCCAAAATATGTCTAAAATTCCACAACTATCATAATTTTGTAATTCTACCTAAGGTGTTAATTCTATCACTTCTGTGTGTTCCGGTGTCACGTGTGGCATCGACGGCTGTCATTTTCCTATAAGGGTAGGGAGAAATTAAGGTTTTTCATTGGTTACTACCTTACCAACTCTTCTTGGCTTTAGCATTTTCACCAAATATCTATATATGTTTAGGCAAAAGTCGGAAGAGGTAGACTTGGGCGTATTTCACATTACCACTTCAATATACTTTCACACAGAAATCCTTTTTGTCAACTCTAGGTACCTGAACACACTTAAGCTAAGGAAGATGAGAAAAGAGAAAGGGTTAATGACGATGATGACGGTAAATGTGAAGAATGGGAAGGAAACCAAAGAGGAAGAGAAAAGAGAAACGTCGATGATGGTGACGAAGGTTTAAATGTCATTGTTCCAGTAATGGTATTATATTAAAGATATGAATTAACGCCACGATGTCGCGACGCAACGTACCCTACGAAGTACGCTAACGGTTATGTCAAGTCTACATCAGTCATTAATACGTCTAGGGGAACTTTAATTTTTGCGTATAGTAGTAATAAATGTTGTTTAACTTTACAATTGGCTTAAAATATGCGATGGCATCATCAATACTAACACTAACGCTGTGTCAGCAGCAGCTGCCCCAGTCCCAGCGTCAAGAACCTCGTGCAATCGTGAAATTACACACGAAGCTCTTGAAATAACACAGCAATTAACTTTATTAATCGATGTTTACTTACCATCGGCGATATCCGTAAATCGAGTTGTATCCGTTTGGGCGATGTCCAATGCTGACTTAATAAGATACTGAGTAATGGAAAAGATATATCAAAAAAAAAGTAACATTACGCATGTAATCCCCGAAGGGGTAGGCAGAGGAGTTCAGTACACCCTCACGTTCCACCAGTTATGTTTAAGTCCCACGGAATAGGTGGTGAGCCTACTGTACACCGGGCACATATCCAGACTCCGACTGACTACTGGAAATTTTAACTTAGAAAAATCCAATGGTACCCAGGACCTCCTGATAGGCAGTCGCGCTTGCAACCACTCGACAGACGAGGCAGTCCAAAGTTTAAGGTGAACTTGTTTCCGTGCGTTTTTCAAGAGCCGTTCCTACCGTTTGCTACGTCATCAGATTCCAAATTTGTTTCAATAATAACTTGTAGCTTACGAAAGCACATCTACTTAGGTCCCAATTTTGAATTAGACAACAAATTATTTGAATTCTGCGTTTATATGTCATGTGAAGTTTTTTTAGCATTCATCACAAGGTCTTTCAATCGGAGCGTGTACACTTTACTTCCGACGTTAAATTTACTATGTTAATTTCTAAGCTGGTGGTCCTGCCACCCCTTAAGAGGCTAGAAGACACTCATACTATCGCAAACGATTATTTGCCATAATCCAGTAAACCAAGACGTAACCTCGTTGTTAACAAAAGAGAAATAATCAGAATTATTAACCGTTTTATTATTTCATTGTTAGATACAGGTCTTCTGGCATAGGCTGCTGGTCTGCGTAGCAGACTGCACCAATTGTAAGCACAGAACATTTTGGAGAATTTTAAGATGTTTTCTTTTTGTAGTTCTTCTTCAGCCTCCTGATAAGCATGATTTGAACGGTCACAAAATGAGGTCATTATTTCTTTGAATCTGTGTAGATCTAAATAATAAATTAATATTAAAATGTCTCAATCGCCTGCAGAACCCTGAGTATTCCAAGAGAATGGAAATTAGAGGCTATTGAACTCCAACTAAAACGTTCAAAAAGAACAGCGAGTATGGAATGACAAGGATCTGGAAAATAAATATAATGACGAAGGTACACCGGGCACTGGCGAGGCGCCAGCGCGATCCAGCCATTGTTTTGTTTTTAATTTAAAAGAAACTTTTAGAGTAAACTTCAATATATCACAAACCAGAATAGTACTTAAAATACTGGCGTTAATAACCGTAAAACATTGACCTGATGTAGTCAATATATTTTCTCCAAAAAATGTTCAAGCGCTTCAAGAAAATCGCGAGTATAAGTAGACTAAAAGAAATAATCAATGTACGAGGCTTAAAATGGATGTTTGTTTTGTTCAGCCTACCGGAGCATTTACCCGTCGTAAATTGTATCGTGCGTTTTCTCTCAACGTTTCATTTGTTCGATCCAATGGTCATTCCACTGTTGGAATATGGGTCTCCTCTCATATTGAGAGGGTTAAGGCCGTAGTCTGCCACGCTGACCAAGTGCGGGTTGGCAGACTTCACACACCTTAGAATATTTTTTTTTTGTAAATTCTAAGGTGTGCAGGTTTCCTCACGATGTTTTCCTTCACCGTTAGTAAGTGATATTTAAAGTTGAACTTAAAACGCACTTTTTGTAAAGAGGTGCGCGCCATGGATTTGACGCCAGCACCCCCGGAGTGAGAGGCTGAATTCTTAACCACTAGACTATCCAACAGTATTTATATTAATTGGCGATAAATATATGTATATTAATAAGATAATTGTTACGTGAATTCTGTGAGTAGATTCCCCGCGTTTAGTCGATTTTGTAAATAAAAAACCAACTCAGGCCGAAACCTATAATTATTTTTAATGGGATAGTGAAATGAGCAGGTGGTCTTCATGCAAAGCGCAAACCGAGTCATTCAAGTAATCTTTACGCCGTAACTAAATGTGGTTAAAATCGTATTTAATTAGTCTGTTTTTAACACGAATACTAGACGTGGTCTTCGCTACGATACTTTAAACAACTCAACGTAGTCTTTTTATATGAAGACTTAGTAATTTAGATAATGTACATACATATGTATGTACTGAGATAATATTATGGAAGTATTCTCATTTAAATATATCGATTTTTTGATACTATTTTCTTTGAGTATTAATAAAGAACTAACGTTATTATTATCATTATCGTTTTATCACGCCAGACCCGTTACGTGGTAAGCAGTACCACCGAGTAAAGTAATGTTCAGAATTTGTTATATATTATTTATTCATAATCCATTAATGCAGTTTTTGCATTTACATTTTGATTATATTTTTGCAATTATCAATATTAATTGTAAATAATAATATATTTTTTTATTCTCTCTTTATTAATTAAAATGGTCGATAAATGATTTTAAGCAAATTATTTTTTAGCTCCGACAAACATCCTAACTTCAGTGATCGCAACTCAAAGTGAGACTGATTGGTGCGTCGACACTTTTGTTGGGGGGCGGAGTGGCAACGCGATAGTTAGCGGCGTTAACGCATCCGACTTGATTTATCGCAACTTGTGACATCTCCATTACCGCCATCGCCGTTCGCTTCACTATAGCATATTAAGGTTCCATAGTAAATAACATAACCGATTTAACTAGCAAAGTAAAACAACTTTGCTTATTTTTGCATTCATATATGGTTTTTATCACCTAACTCAATATTGGCTGTTTCCCAAATAAAAATAAAAGAAATAAATAAATGCTGAATGTTTAATGAATCTAATTATACGAATTTAACAATAATAACTGTGATAACATAAGACTATGTCCTTATTTCCACGAAGGGGTAAGCAGAGCAGCGGAGTGTGATATTCCCGCTTCTTAAATTCCGATTCTGATAACTCAAAAATTGTATCTATACAATCTTAGTGTGCATTTGTATGATGTGTAAAAATATAGTCAAAATTAACATATCCGCTGAACAGCCATCAAAACGTCCCGCTGACGGACGGACACACGCACAGTTCGATCGTATCCGCGATATTTTTTACTCGGCAAAAGCATTAACAGATTTTTTTTTTCACCGCTTCACGTCCCAAACGAGCCAGTCGCACGTTATCTGCGTACGTCGCGAGGATTCGTCCCAATTAACACTCGCTCGGATGATTTATGTATGTGCAGTCCGGTTTCGTGGTTCCTTTGCTATAAATTAGGCTCGGGAAGTGTTAGAAATGGAACATTGTATCGTTATAAAACATCGTAAGCGATGGTGAATGTATCGCAGCTCCACTCATTGTCAAATCGAATTATAAAACGGTAGTGTTCTATTTTTAGTAGAAAAAGATTTAGTAATGAACTGTACAAAACGTAGAACTGAATGGACCCCGCATAATTTTATACTTGGTTCTTTAATGTGGGTAGTCCCACAATATTTGCACTTAACAAATCACGGCAACGGTACTTAGTTTGCAACGTTATCGCCTAGATGGAATTACTATCGTCTTTCACAGGGCTTACATTAATGTTTATTGACTTTCCAACTGTGCTCTAGATGACCAGTAAATGGAAATACCATTTAAACAAACATAATACTATTGATATGCATATACAATATATTAGAATAACGAACTGGACAGTTTAAAAGCGATTTAACGGCCGCCTTAAAATCTCAAGCCAGTACAGTTGGCTATTCAGGGCTTTGCCCTAGCGTCGTCGTCAGCAATGAGCTGTCGGTCCGCGTCGCGACTGCCGCGGCAGTAAACGCCCTCGTATCGTTCCACACGCGAGGAATTCTACTTATTTTGGTCGTTAATTTATAGCGCACAGTGGAGTCAAGTCAAGTCAGGTCACGCAAACTTTAAACAAGTAATAGTCGTAACTTCACCGCGCGCTCTTGTTTATTTTCTATACGCTCTTACTTCTATGTTCACTCTCATCGAGGTTGCGTCGTTTCAATGAATTATGAGCAGTAAAAGTACCTTCAAAGCCAGTATGCCTTTGTCGTGTTCGCTAATTCTATTGCCGTTATAATATAGCTTAGGAACGCGTGTTCAAACATCCCACTTATTTTACTTTTTAATGTAGCTGGTATTTGCAAATGGTGCCAGAATATTTTTTGAATCGAATACTATTGGCAAAGAAATTTGTGCCATGAAACGTGAGTGATAAATCTTAATTTGGTGTGCAGTAAATAATTGCCTAATCAATATTAAAAGTAATAAGCTTTACCGAAATTAACCAGTGAGTGGTACGGACGACGTATGCTATAAGCAAACATGTAAATATTAAATGCCATCCGATTTGCATAAAACATTTACGAAAGAAAAATGTCCGCGCCTCTAAATCCCAGCGGGGTGTAATCCGAAGGAGATTCAGTTGTCTGTCTGTCCACAGATTGTTCTAATGCTAATGCCGGCATCGTGATTTCGCAGAACACTCTGTATGTAAATGAATTAAAGCACGACAAAAAAAAGTTTTAACTAAAACCTGATTGACTTCCTTAGAGTTTTTGTAGTTTAGGGGCGGGTAAGGAAACACTCCTGGTGAATTGCTTTTTATTAAATACACAGAAAAAAACAACGCGGTGTACTTGAAATTGTCAAGCCATGGAATATTAACCATTTATCATCCAGGAGCTGTAATATGAGGTATGTCATTATTTATTGAAACGGCCATTGAACGCGCCGTTAATGAAAAGAGAATAAAGCACAAAGTACTCTAGGGGTTGGTCTGCCCTTTGGTACGTTCAAAGCTAAATATAACTCGGCCAGTCATGCCGGATATTGAGGATTATCATAAAGCAAGTGGAATGGAATCGAGCGCAGTGGCCGCACAAGGCGCCTCCATTTTAACACCTACCAGCCGTGGGCGCGATTTACGATGCCAACATTACTCTAAGGCTATTCACGGCGTATATCGAGTTAAGAACGATTTAAAAAAAATATTGTAAGCATTATGAAACATCAAAAATTCTTATATCTACGGTGACGGCGTAAAAGCTATTCACTTATTTACGTCGGAAATGAATATTCGTGCCGTTAAATTGTATCGTTATGGTACAACGTTTAGAAACATAGGTCAACTGGGGTTATCGTACAATAAACGCTTAAGAAGCCTTCACACTTGCCGCCCCATATCGCGAGCGGGCGGTAGCTTTTAACGTATTTCAAGCGTAACTGACCGGCTTATCAATACTATTTATAAGAATACGGCTTTAGCGCGCTCGAACCTCGTATACCTATAGCTGCATGTGACAGGCGATTCACGGAATGATAACTAAGTATTCCAATGTATCCTGATGACAGTGGATGCGAACGGCGGAGCCGTTGTTGCATTCTCGGTGCGTGCGCCCCGATAATGACATTTCCACTCGATGCGGTAGCGGGCGA
>DWFV01000281.1:0-15598 GCA_018246775.1 Parelbella machaon machaon
ACATAGGAAAGATTTATATAAGCGTGGTCTTTGACATTAGAATGTAGACAATGCTCAAACTGATTTTTAAGGCCTTACGATCGAATTTCGGTCGCTGCTGGGCCACTAGTTCTTGTTAATTCGACAATAAATGAATACGTGAAAGTTGCATGTATAAAGCAAAACGTTTGAAATGTTTCATTTAAAATTATTAAAGTCACATAGAAGGTTTGTATAATAAGCAATTGTGCATTCATACAATTTGAGAAATGTCTTCTGCAATTTAAATTTCGACGTAGGGTTGTCATCAGCTACAATGTTTATAATTGTAGAGGGCGTATAGTACTGTTTTCGTGTATTCAAAGTTGCAAGACACTATCTTGCGTTGTTTATTATATCATTTCGTGTACTCATTGTCAATTTTTGTCCCACCCAAATTGGTAATGTAATTTACATATATATATTTTGACTTGGTATTCAATATGTTACTCGTATCAGCTACTATTGTTTTATGACATTTAAAAAAATGTTTGCTCATGTTTCAGGAGTATCCAGTGTTGAATGATGGTATGAGAGTAAAATCCTAAACAATCCTTTGTAAATAATTAAGCGTTTCTTTTAAATGTCACTAAGTATTTCATTTATGTTTATGCACAATTAAAAATTCACTCCTTAATTGTGTCTATCTCATTTTAAATAGTATACAATAATAAAAAAAACAGTTAATTATAAGAGATTAATTATTACTTAAGATTTATTTTAAGGAAAGTTAGATCTATGAAAAAAATCTATTCACAGTCCGTACTTTGCTTTTATCCTATTTATTAATTATCTTTTGTTAACCTATAGTTATTGTTTTTAAATTTGCGTTCCCAACGCCAACGGCTAAGTGTCAATATTCATTAAACTAAATGAAGCCAACTAGTTAAGAATTCAGCCATGTCAATTACATATATGTTATTATTACATGCATGTCGTTGTTCTGTGTAGTTCAAATGCAAATAGCATTTTTTTATTTATTAAAGATAATCAATAAGACATATATACAAGTACATATCCATTACAAATAATACGAACATAATACTTAAAAACAAATGTCGTAATTACAGGTTACCACGACATGCAGCGTAGTCTAGACATTTCCTTTATTAATAATAATTTAATCAAGATTATTAATTTTAGCCAAATTTATTTATTGCCATGGGATTTTACTTCATATTTTTTTTACTAATGGACGAGTTAGAAGTCTCAGGAACCAGCGTGCTTGTACTAAGAGAGCCATGAATGTACAGAAAGGACGTCAGATCGTCAAAGATATTAACAGTTGGTGCTCTCTGCCTACCCCGTTAGAAATTTTGAGTTACCATATAGTTTTAAGAGCCAATTTTCGGTCGAATTATAAAGGATACCTTGCGAGTCCTACAAAAGTTCATTTTCAGTATAAATAAGGTTAATTCCATGGGATACGAAGGATCCAATTGGCATGCATCGGACACTAAATCTTCTGGGCTATCTATATTCAAATTGAGAACAGCTTGGACGCATAAGGCCGTTATTTAACACATATTTATTGAGTTCGATTGGATTTTCAGACTCTAAAATCGCTATAAACTTTTTTTACAAAGAAACATTATCTAATTCAATTGCCTCCCGTAACAGCTAAAGCTAATTTTATTACTGGGACCGTAATGAAAGTAGGTTTTTATTGATTTTATACAAAGCGTTTTAAAGTATTTAAAGATTTGTGATAGGTGTAAAATATTTAAGGGGACGTTGTAAAAAGAAGAATTTGTACGGATTTATAGCTTTTCTTTTTAATTGGGTATAAAAAAAAGCAAATATGTATACAGAACTCCCTAAATTTTTGAACTCAGATATCGATGTAATATGTCGAAGTGACCAATTTTTCCTGATCAGTTATAGGTGCATTGGTGTTGTGGATAGCATTGAAAGTTGATATATATGACTGTTTATGTCACCTTCCAAAACTACTGACACAGAAATAGTATTACTACTGGTTATCGGCAGAAATATAGCGGTTAAATTTCTATAATTTACCAGAATAACTTTCGTTTAATTTTCAAAATTCAATGTGGACAAAATATTCGCAGTTCAGTTATCAGTAAAATCAAATTAGTTATTAGTTTAAAATCAAATTAGTATAAATTAAACAAAAGTTTATGATATTCTATTCCTACGACTACATTCTACATCTATATGAATGCTTGACAAACCATGGTTTACTGCTGTACTGTTCCCAAAATATATGCAAAAAATTATAATTAAAAAAAAAAACACAAGAAATAAAAAGAAAATTATGTAAATGTGAAATATTGCCTACAATAAATTATTGTTTAATTATGTAATGGTAAATAATCATATCCAATAAAGGGTTATTTTATACAATACAAGATTCGTCCAGAGCTATCAACGCTATGTTACACCCAATTCTACCGTAAATAATTGGCACTATGATATAACAATGAGTGTTTATATCTGAAAGTTGGGGTTGCCAGTGGCACGTATTTACCTACAGTAGAGGAAGTACCTTTTCATGATTAGAGATATACGAGTACTATGTATGTGTAATTAACTTAGGTAAAAATGTAAATGATTTGGACAATTTTCATGCTACCAGGCCTTGCTATATGTCTAAGAGTCTAATTCCAACAGTCCTATCTCATAGTCAACCAATATTCTCATTGCGTTTCTATACTAATTGGACTTACACTAATAGCCATATGTTCACAAGAAAAACTATGCGATAGAACAATGTTAATGAACTAGGAGTGTGGATAAAAAAACTGCGTCATATGTACATAAATGCCTTGGCTGTCCCTGTGTGCTAACGATGAAGAAATATTCCCAGATACGTCAAAAATGTACTTGCTCATTAAGCGAGGAACTGAAGCGAAAGAAACTACAATGAGTTCGAGCTTCCAAACCGAAACCAAAATAGTTTTCCTCTTTACCAGAGTATTCATTTTCCCTCGGTTTTTGACAAGTACGTGTACTAGGTTTCCGTTTACTCGCCGTTTCATCTCGGAAATGTTCGTCGTGCGAGTCGAGTAAAAGTCATTTAATGAAACATAAAGACAGGTATCAAATTTTATCGGTCATCAGTAGTTACGTTTTGTTACTAACCTGGTTAATTTAAAAGTAGTTACGAATTTCATTAAAGTAGTTAAAGTTGTGGTTAATTCACTGGTGGTGGTGTGAAAATCGGTATATCAATGTTTAAAGTTAATGAAGAAATTGTGGTAAAGGCGTCGCTATGATGGTTACCCAGTCATTTCGAAAATTCTGTATTCGATACCCGGTTGGTAACATATAAATAACTAATGTAGATGATATCAAATAGAATATACCGACCTAATGTTATTTTAAACGTAATATCATGCCTGTAATCCCCGAAGAGATAGGCAGAGCAGTGTAGTGCACTCCCACGTTATTATGAACACATTTTTTTAGTTCGATTTTCATAGTAATATCCGTTGTATTTAAAAAATGTTTTAATTAGTGATGTTTGATGAAAACATAAGTACAAATAAATCTATATCTAGAATGGCAAAGCAGAATCTATACGAGCTAAAACTCTATAGCGATTCTGACGTTCTAGCTAAACACGAATACAGCTTCCAATTCCGCGTACATTTCGCTGTATTAAATCCAGCATGCAATGTCGCCGTATTCAATCTGACACGAGCGCACCTTGATGTTATGAAATACAGGGATGAGATGATATAAAACACATGTTGCGCGCCGTATGACATCTTTCGGGCGTTCAATAATTCAAAAATGCGATCGTTCCACGTTTCAGTTATACTTTATTGCATATCTGTTATTGATAACTGCTTCATGTATCATATCTTCTCTATCTAATGTTAATTATATTTGTATTCCACATATACGTATCCCAAGCAATTCCGCATATTACACACATTTCTGATTATTTTTTTTCTTTGTTCTGGACCAGCCATTTTTAATATCTTTACCAATGTCCAGGGGTTCACTAGTGGTGAATTCCACTCGTCATTAATTTCACCCTTTATTATGTCTTCTCATCTTAATAAATTTTCACGTACACAGTTCACACAATACTTGTCTCGAAGTGTTTTAAATTAATTTTAAAAGAAAACCGCGTATTTCTACCAAAGGAGGTAGTTTGAATTGTGACGGTGATAACTCCACGAATTTTAGGAAGCCGAAATATTGACCAACACTTTATCTTCTAAGTTATTGAAATATCAAATATAGAATTTATATCTGTTATTAAGAGCCTTTTACTCTACTGTATAAATATAACACAAAACCGTCAATGTCATATAAATATAATATTATACAAGAATTATTATTTTTTTGTATTACATAAAATATTAAATTTGCTATTCTACAGAATATTTTTACAAATTCGTTGCAAAACCTAAAAAAGTACCTAAATAATCTAGGATTACTCTCACTTGGGGATATATAGATCATAAGTACAGAGTATAGACTATGTCTATAATTTACTACAATATTTGAAAACTTACACCACGAATAAAGAAGCTATATAAAATAGGTATGTTTTATATTTTTATATACACAAGGTTTATTCTTTATCGACGGTTCGTAATATAAACAAATCCGGCGCGGGTTTTCTGCATTTGACAGCAGTTGATGGACGTTACCCGCAAACAGACCGTGATGGTGGTCGATCCGCTACACGGCCCTTGGGACTTACCTTCTAACTTTATTTATTCGTATCAAGCGAGTTTTTGCAAGGGTTGCAGGTCAAAATATGTTGGTCCGCTTTAAAATACTGCGTCGTTACAGATTGAAATAAATAAAGCTAAAAAAAATAAGATATTTATCGAAACGTAAATCAAAACATAATATAGTGAAAACTACATAGGTAAAACAATTCCTAATGAATGAGACTTCTACGTGTTTTAAAATCGTTAGAAGATATATTATTTGAACAGCCGTCATGAAAGGTGTAACAAAAATTTCGTTAGTTAAAAAATATTACAGAAAATTACATGAGGTCGGTTGACCTTCAAAGATATTATAATGAGAGAATTTTGTATGTAAGTCTCCTCTCACGGCCTCGGTCGCGTAGGTAATTCCATTAATCTCGTACATTAGCATTGAGGAGACAGGTCGGCGCCATTTGATCTGGGAGACCCAAGCGCACTTGTTTTTTTTATATTCTCACACATTAACATAAATAATGAATTATCATGTTACATAGCACTTAGCAGCACTTTTACAAAATAAACCCACTGAGCACTCAACATTCAAGTGAAAACTTCGTTGACATTATGTTTTATGTACTTATGATTTTATACAGAATCTTCTTCATAAGTAAATATATTGCTACTGTCTAAAAAGCGTTTATCTTTTTTATACAAGAACAAAAGATGTACCCATGTCACCTGATTTGAAATTATTATTTCAGGCTACAAGCATATTAAGTGAGTGAGCATTTCAGTGAGGTTATAGTTCCAACTCAGCACGTTCACAAACGAGTCAGGAAGGCCTGACATAATAAAACACTTTAGTCCAGAACACTCTTAATCAACAAATAGTGCTTACCGACAAATATTTCCAGGTGTAAGAGTATTTCAAAATTAAATTCTGGAGAGGGTATCGCGGCAATTTAAAAAAGAATTCAAATGTTCACAGTTTTCGTAAAAGCAAACAAATTTTCCGAACATGTTTGGCTTGCACTTTAGTGTTTTGAGTCAAATCCCCCGACCGTCGCGGACCTTCGCTACAGTCACGACACCTCCATTTATACCCAAATTTAGCCGAGCCCACCCGAACACCCGAATAATCCACCGAGGGCCGTTCTACGTTCCCGTTTGTTGAAACGCCAAATCGCAGCGCATTATTCTAATTCGCTTTCACGATAGCTTTCGAAGAAGCTATTTATTTGCGCCGTAAGCTCAATTCGCGGCCGCCCGAGTCTGGGCTACGCAGTTTAAATTATGGATGGTGTAGTATCTTAAATAATACTCTTGACGTGCACCACTCAACCGTGAATAAATTTTGCAGATTTTCCAATTTGTGAAGTATCTCAAGATTACAATCGTAAAATCGTTACTTTAATTTGGATGAGAAATGTTTTGAAAGGTTAAAATTTTTTTTTCACTTCAACCCATATTTAGAACAGGAAAATTATGAAACAAAAAAACAAATATATTTTCATATACATCATAATATAATATTGGAACACATGTGGCAATCTCTATTTCACAGGAGTGCCGCAGAAGTGAAAGATATTTCAGATATAAAAACACGTGCCCGATGCTAATAAAGTTGGGCAATATCGAAAGGTATTTTGTATGAACGTTTTTCAGGAAGACCAGCAAAAAGGAGAATAAAACGGAAAGAAACGAAAGTAGAAATACGGCCAAGTCATATTTTATTTACTGCATACAATTGAACCTTTATCACGGTTGGTACACAGTTGTTGTCTTTTAGTATATGTGCCGTTTTAGGAGTCTAAAATGAACATGAGGAAATATCTACCAAACGTTCATTTATCTGTAAAAGCCCTATAAATACAAATATTCTTCTGTTTGTTATTCGCTCCAATTTTGTTAAAATCAATACACAAGGTACGAAATAATTTAAACCAAAGCGTCAGCTTTTATAAAACATTTTTTCTTTACAAAATATATCGCATGTGCTCTTTTTTCCCGAACACAATTTCGGCTATTTTTCGGCAACTTTTCAAATTTGTAACGCAATAAATTCTAAACGTTGGATGCATAAGATTTACGCGAACGAACGGCGTAGCGACAGTAGCACGGGAAAGGGTTAAAAATAGACTTGTAAGCAAGTTGAGTGATACAAGGAAATAAACCAAACACAGGCCAGAATGAAGACGGCGAAACATTCTATCGGTAAGACTCAATAACTGGATTCGACAGACGAGAATTTTAGCCAAAAAAATGTTCAACAATTTGTCAGTTAACTAGACGGGGATCTCGCCATGATCGTGCTCCATTATTGTTTTTTCGTCAATATACTCAGCACCGCCACGGAATTCTTATTACTGACTTTGGATATACTCCGCGTATACCGAACTGATATTTCCGAAACGACTTTCATTCAGTTCATCTGTCCTAAGTAGCGGAAATCATGCTGGTTTATTACGGCCGGCGCGCGTTGTTTTTTATTTTACAGTATAAAACGGGAAAAGAAGATATAATATTAAGTAAGAAATGCTCTTATAGACCAAATGTTTTCTGTTACCAACTACAAATTATTACCGTAATGATTTTTCGGTCAATATTTACTTATATATCTAACCGTCTAGAAATATTTATTTTTATTTCAATTCCAAATCCGAACTGTTAAAATTTACTTATGTTTGGAAAGGTTATGAATTTCGGGAAGCAAATTACATTTATATAATAATATGAGGAATTTACGCAATTCATTGCAGTAAGAAATAAACATTCAGTTGTAAATGACACTTACTAGGTACTCAAAATATATTGACGTGTTCTGACTGAGTCCAGAGACACATGAATTTTCAGTAAACCTACATAACGTAGCACAGGGAAGTAAAAATAAATATGTTGTGATAACTCATGAATCGATTTGAATAAGCTTTGCAGCGAATACAGTTTAGGCGGTGCGCGGCACATGGCCCAGCCGACTTCGCGTGTGAAAAATACCTTTTCATCTTGGGAATTCGTGCTGAAATACCGAACTCGTATATTTATGTGGAGTATAGCGAAATAAAGAAACCGAAGAGACGGTAAAAACGCACGAGGCCTCGCTAGAAACGGCTGTAGATCTCGCTGATAGTAAGATACGTCGTGCCGCACCTTGAATTATTTGACACTTTGAATTGTCACCGCCCGGTTTCTGTTGTTATTTTTCGCTACTTCCTTCACACGTCAGTGGAAAATGCGTAAGTAATAAAACTAACTGAAACTTGGTACAATACGCATCTTGTTTGAATACTGTCGAGTCTGCGTTAACAATATAATTCATGTCGCTTGTTCCCTCGCGAGTCTAAACGTGTTGTAAATATTAGAACAAAGTTCCCCCTTTTATTCTGCCAAAGCTGCCTCTTAAGGATGTTTTCTTTAATTTGCTGCCAAATAATCATTGTATTCTTCGACAGATTTAATGTTATATTTTCTGCAATCATTTTGCTGAAGTTTTGTATTTTTTAATTTCGCGGACGTCAAGTTCATTCTCTATAATCTTTTCTAACAATATTATCATCCAAATCCCAACACTGATCTTTTTTCTTGCGATTTTTTCAGAGCCGTCACGAAATAAATGAATTAGCATACCTAATTGTCTCTTGTAATAGGAACAAAAAATGAAGAGCCCCTCCGTAGAATCCGGACGGTTTTATACGAGGCAATCAAAATTTAGGAATAATTTAACAGCTCGATCCACATGCAAAGTCGTGTTTTTAAAACAGGGAAAGTTAACGTAGGAATAAAAGTTACGCAAGACGAGGAAAAGAGAGATTGAAATATTTTAATTAACGTCAGGCAGAAAAAGTGAGGATATTAATTAGCCGACCCTAAATCGGCTTTGCAAGCTTACGGAGTCGCGTCCGCAATGTCGACTTAGAGAAAGTATTCACACACGCGTGAAACGAACCTCGTTCGAATCACAAGGAGCTTTGAATAAGACGCCGTCGATGCTCTGTTGTGAGCTCATTCGAATGCCTACTTTGATTTTCTCATTTCAAAAGCAATCCTTTCGTAAAATTATATGATGAAGATAAATGAAACGTTATAAGTGTATTTTCTGGGTCCTTTGTTAGTGTCTTTGAAGAAATTAATACATTTTTACTATAATGGATGTAGCGAAAACCATTTATCGCAATGCACTGTCAGATACGGTTACATTACAATATGATTTTCATAAATCGGCTTATATCGTTCCATCGATTCCAGCATTGTACACGGATAAGCTAGTTGGCGCGTGAACGAATGGTTATGAAATATCAATTAAGTTAATTTTAACGCTCCGTTTTTTATAAAAATAAAAATGTTTACAATGTCGCATTGACTTCGCGTTGTTTTTCATCATTCGTTCAATTTCATTCATTCGTTGATCAGGTTTAAGTAGTTAAAACTTATTAGAGGATCCTTCTAGTGTCAGGTCATTTGCAGAGTATAACTATTATAGTTTTGTTTGTTAATCTAATAACTATAACCAGCATGTTAGGAGAGACGTATCTAATTGTATATTTTTATCAAACAAATAATCCCTTTTTCAGTATCTCAGATTATATTTCTACATATTTCCTCGTAAGGGACTTGATGTGAAGATATGTATGTAGGTAGGTAGATTCTATTTTAGACCTGTTGTCATTATTGTAATGTTTCTTTATTTTTATGTTTAAATATTACTAAGTATAATAGTGAAGGAAAATTTTCAGAAGGAAGCCAGCATCTGCTTGAACTGTTCAAAAATCTACACTTTCAAAGGTCTGCCACGTGCGAGGCAGATCTATAACCCTTCTCATGCAAAGAGGAGGCTCTTTCAATTGGGAACCGATGAAAGTGCCTCGAACGTGGCGCGTGATAAATATTTCATTAATTGCATGGCACATCGGACAACTACCCCGAGTATTCTTCGGGGCATTTGTGAAACTTCGAATCGTTATCATGCTTTCGAAAAAACCGAATGGCAAGAATTGGGACAGGGCAAACAGAGCAAAGCGGAGTTCGGCTATCGATTCAAGGTTCTCGTTACTTTTTTCGGATTTGCCCCTCTTACGTGTTTGAGTGCACGTCGCAACCACGTAGCCCGGAGCGTCGACAATTACACGTACAGTGCTAGACGGCTAATACAAATCGTTCACCCGAGGGTACGTTTATCCCTCCTTCTCGGGAGAGACTATTACATCATTGTTCCGCCGCATTTCGATTTTTATTTCCATTTATTCGTAAGGGAAAATAGACCTTGCAGTGACAAGTATACGACACAAATTTGTTTTCATTCCGCATCGTATTCGATTCTGTGTCCATCAGATTGCCTCTACAATGCTACGCCAGAGCATACTTTGCGATATTGTTTCTACATTTATATTGCTCTCGTGTTTACTTGTACCGCGCTTTTGACTGCAGCTCATAAATGGAATTTTTAAAGGAGATTTTATCGTTATCGAAGTCATTTGTTTCAGGCCAGTATATTCGTGGCGTTTGTTGACTGCAGTGTACGTAATATTATAGGCTGTTTGTTTTTTACACGACTATTTATTTATTAACACACAACTCGTGTTTGCCAAAACGGACTACAAGTCCTTAGGACGTAATATGATTAAATGATTGCTCAAGTTATTTATTTTAGAGCGGAATATATTTAACGGTTGTTTTTAAAGTTTTAGAGATAAAAGTTCATTAGGTTAGTCAACTGTTAATTTAATTTCTTTGTTAAAATACTCGTATGTCAATACAGTTCAGTGGTAACTCATGCCCCTCAGCTTACACCGATTATAGGATTGTAGATATACACCAGGAGATTAGTTGCAATAAGCATCTTCTTTCTCCTTTAATAATAAAACAGTCTGAAACTGCATAGAAAATTAATAAAATGTTCAACACTCTTCCATTCCTTATGTTTCATTAACAAAATCTGGAGAAGCCGAGCTAAATTACATAAAAAGTCCTTAAGGAGTCTGTACGTGGTACTGGAGAGCTATTCCAGGAGTAATTAGTTTGCCATTAAGCTAATATATTGCCACTCTAGTACAGCTCGTTCCCGTCCAATGGGAATATAAAAAGTCAACTCTTGATTCGAAAATGCCGAGGTTTTAATCCACCTTCAATATTTGCCTTACGCTTTAGACTTCAATTGATTTATATTCAGTATTTTTCAAATACTTTGTTATTTGATGTGGACATAAAATTTTGCATCTCCTCTTATTACCGATACGACGAAATAAGTGCACACATTTTATTAATAAGTTTGTAATGAATAATAAATATCTTATCGTTATTAATTAATATATAGTGATATTATCACCTATCCTGGAAATATGTAATTACATATTGTAATACATATACCTGTAACCAATTATAATATGTACAAACCTCGAGAGAACTTTCTAATACATTTCAGTTGGACAAGTCAAATTATGTTATACATATTTTGTCATAGCTCCGGAGAAACTAAATCAAGGATCAGAAATTTATTCCCAAAGTCTACAAAACTTGCGTCAAGGCAAGAGAAACTCCCTGAATATATGAACAAACACAAGTATGACGGCGCGTTGTTACAGAGAATTGTTACGACATTTTATGCTGTATTACGTATAATTTGAAGACGTAGACTAATTCAAAGGCTTCGAAATTCAAGTGTCATTTTTCGCTTCGGCCTTAAATTGAAATTTTTCCTCCGCTTTTCAGTTTAAAATCATAAAGAAATAAAACTATTTCATATTTAATGCAACAAAATTAAATATGAGATTCATATAACCGGCATTAAAGGATTTGTAGTGTACAAAATTTTCACGAACATTATGACGAACGAGCTTTAAAGATTAACTTTGCATTTCGCAAAGCTACAGCGGTCAAAGCTCACAAATTTTATTTCACGAGAACTAAAAGATAATACAGAACATGAGACTGCGTGGAAATGGAATTAAAAATTACAAGGCGCAATGCCGCCGGCGGGAGGACTTTAGTGGCATTCGATCACCCGTCAGCGCATAACCAAATTAGAGCAATTTAAGTCAGGAAATTGGAAACGCTATCGGGCGCTCGGCGCACCGTTGCAACTTCAACGGAGCCACCGCGCTGGCATTTCAGACATCCACCGTTTCGGCAAGCCCGGCTAATGTCGGAACAATGCACGAATCTGGACAGACAGATCCGACCGGCCTCGAAGATAAACGACAATCGTAGAGCGTTGTAACAACTGATTGATATACGGCCTGAGATGATATCGTATCTATAGTGTAGTTAAGCCAAATTCCGGACCCGCTTCAGTTACAGTTCGAGAGCCGCTGACAGTAAACGATGTTTAGTTAGCGATGCAAACGCGTAGGAGCACTATCTATTCGTACTGGATTGTTTGGCGTTTATACAGTTCCCTAGCTGGAAACACAGAATCTGTGCAACTTGTTTGTTTTGGACGATTTATAGCCAAATGCTGGTATTAACGATAGATGCTATCGCTACTAGGCTTTGTGTTATGAGCAGATTGGGATTCAATGTATTTTAAGAAGTTGTGGAGATGAAAAAATATGTATCATTGTAATAAGATTTCGTCTATTGCAATTCACTGAAATTTGTGGATAATGCTTTTAATGACGTATTGAACCTCTTTAGATTATTAAATGTTTAGCAATCTCTTATAACGCCGGTGTATTACGTGAGTTCTTATTGTAAGTATATTTTCATTCTTTACCGTCCCTTTCAAATAAATTCGCTGCGTATTTGAAGCCTCTCAAATTTTCCGCACTTCAAATTAATGTACCTACCCTTATACATTATTTATTAAACATTTTTGAAAGGCCCTCTTATCTTAAAGAAATGCCGTCGTCAATTAAATAAATTCGAATATTTCCTATTTCTATGGGTGAGTACTGTATTAGGAAATCGATTATTCGAACATACACTACCTGTTAGAACACGTTCAGTACGAATTTCTGAAACGCAATTGGAAGCAGGAGAATATGTCGATAGTCAGCACAAAGTTACTATCAAATGCTAAGATAATAACAAGAAGATGTACAAGTTGCAGTGCAAGGAAGCACACGTCTTGGGAGGTAGTTATCGAAAGGAGCGACGGTCAGAGTTGGGAGCCAGACGACTAAAACAATAGCGAATCAAGCATGCAACGGAACTTTCTCAAAGACACCCTCTCGTGCGTGCGACGCTTAGCGAAGCTCACTAACTTTATATTGGTTAGGAAACTTCATCGTTAGCCGGCGAGAAGCCTCGATCCAGTAATATAAGGCATCAGATTGCAAGAGAGCACACTATTAATCCAAAGAACTTAGAACACTTCAGTTTCAGAAGGTACTGAAGGGGAACTTAAGGAAAACTTAACTTTTAATTTCCGCTCAAATAAAGAGTCAATAATAAAGAATATTAAGAGAAGTCATGTAACAAAACCACAATGAATATAAGGATATTTTGCATCCGTTTGTAAATCAAAAAATAATATACACCGAGATGGGGATATATTTAGTTAAACATCCCGGCCAAAATTCTTGTTATTCGCTTAACATTAAATATAAGATCGCTTAAGCGAAGCAGATAGACAGATAAAGACGGCATACATTTTCATGAGAGAACAGAAAAAATAAAATATAAGCAGTCCGCGGAGAAATTGTGAGGTCCAAGCGTACGTTTTATTCGACTGGGACAATATTGGTCTGTATGACCTGGCTGTTGAGAGCTAAAAGGTCATAAATACCACTAAAGGGTGAAAAGAAAATAGCGTGTTTTACGCGGCAACTTGAATCGAAATTAGAAAACAACAAACCTCCTAATCGGTGTAGGCTTCAGAGATTACACCGGTCGTTCGGCTAATTAATTTTTAAGTCGACATTTCGGTGCCGGGCGGCATTTGACTTCCAAGTGATTCCAGCAACGATTTACATATTAATATTTGGTGAGCTGTCGTTGCGCTTCATTAAATAAAGATAAATATCAAATGTCGTTTTTGCTGTTTACAAAACTCCTTTGTAAAAAGTGTCATATTTTCTAAGAGATATAATCTCAAACAAAGTAATTTATGATGTAGGTACATTTTTTGTATATAGAAATACCTTCGTACTAATTGATTTTTGTATAGGTAAATGAATGTCAGTGCAAGCGCGCCCGCAAATATAGTGAAAGAGAGTATTGTGTACACAATTTGATAGACAAGAATTAAGCGAATATGCGATGCTACGTGCTGCAGAACTAATTTGCTACCTTTAAACTTTCGCTCGAAATTGCCGCGAATACTTCACACATAATACGTGTTTGCTTTAGCTTAATCGTCTGACGCTATGAAATTATCTCGACGCCTTATATAAATTTATTTCAAAATTAAAACCACTTTAAAGTGTATGTGCTACATGCGGTGTTGTTTAATTAAGCAAAATATCCTACTGCTGTAAATAGATCGTTCGGGTTTTCGTTCTATACTCCGAGCGATTTAACCTCAAAGTTTATAAAAGAAAATTAGGTAGATGCTCAAAAAAATGTCAATCAATGTCTTTGGAAGACATTGAATAATCTTTATGAATATAGCCCATTGAGATAAATAACCTGTGGCAAAATTTTGCTTCAGCGAAAAATAAGATTTAGATATCTTATTTTTATAGAGCTTTTATTACTCGGCAGCTCTTTAAAGAGTATATTAAAACTACGGAGGGCGCGTTATCTTTATTACTCATTAGTACAACGGCTGCAACAGCACTTTAAAGTTCGGAATGGGGAGAATTCTATGAAAGAATGCTCAGGGGAGGACGCACGTATAGATCCGTTTTATTCATTCGATAGGGACCGTTGTGTCGTGACGAACGAAATTTGCGCCGACCGTTCGGGCCATAAATCCGACGTTTCCTAAATCCTTGAAAGGGCACTGTTGAGCAGCTTTCATCAGAAAATTCTCCATTATCTGAAGGAAATCGTTACCGGGGTTGAACCTCGCCCACCCTTCGGCCCCGACCCGACGGGCTTTCATTTACGACGGCGTTGCGTGCACGCGTCCCCGCGGCCTTAGCTTCAGGTGGGCGTAGTCATTGTGTTCGGTATTTAAGTGGCTCATTTGATATTCTGAGACAGTTTGCATTCGGAAAGCTCGCACGTAGGGAGAACCGAGGCGGTATCGAGACATCGCAGTCACGGAGAGCACGCACGCCGCCGGCAATGCGCGTTCCGTACAGCACTCATAATGGCAGGACTTCGAACTGATCGCCACGTAGCACGTGACGTACCGGTGCCGGATATGTAATCCGGTACGATCCGGGCAGCCCTACGCTCCCTACGCACACTCGTACACTACGAATTGCGTCGAGTTTGCGCAATGTTTATCCACAAATACACTAATGAAGGCACCTACAAAAGCGACTAGATTGTTAATTAAACTTTCTCAAAATGTGACACCCTTACAAAATGATGCTGAGACGAGAGCACAGTGCACGGCTTGAATGTTATTGAATTAATTTGTAATCAGAATTCTCGGTGTGCGTTCTTAGTGGATCCAATAATAGAATTAATTTATTTATCTTACTGCGGTATACATTTTAGGCTTCTTATGTGAGGTTACACGTTTTGATTGGTTCTGACTCAGGCAGTTAATTGGCGGGATAAGTTAGATCACGTGCCCGTTTTATGGTAACCTGAGGGTTACCTTTAGGGATGGATTTACCTTCGTAGCTGTAATGCTGCGTAGTACAATGATTGTATTTGACGAACAACGAAATTAATTAAGAGCTACGTTTTAAATAAATTGTAGATATGTAACATTAGAATGATCTTATTGTTTTAAGACGTAATACCTAGTTTTCCAAAAGGCTAGTTTTTAATTACAATAATAGCGGTTACATAGTATTTTGTAGACACAAAAAGAAAATCAAAAGACCCCATCATTACGCCGTCGACCAAAAGGAATAACCGTTCCCTTAATCATTATTCTTAAAGAC
>DWFV01000282.1:0-15593 GCA_018246775.1 Parelbella machaon machaon
CTCAGTTCGAGGCGAACGAAGATTGTCTTCGTTCGCTGAGGAAACCATACGGTACATATATGTACATGTAATCACGTATATAAACGCTCATGAGTCATTTAATAGTAAAAGAGCCAACATTTGTAAACTATCACTCGTTTTAATTCTTATTTCGCAACTTGTCATTCAGTTATCTCACACCAAAGAAGTACAAAGTGAGTGCTAACAGCGCCACTCCCACAACTGATACCCCGAGCACCTGAAACAGAAAAAAGTTATTGATTTCCATGTTTTATGAGACTAAAGCATGCTCTATAGGATTGAAATGTGGTCCCTAGTATACCCATGGATTCAACAACCAATTTCTTTGAAACGAAGCACAAATTGATTTAGTAAGAATTGCTTCGCCTAACAAAATTTTACTAACATAAACAAATCATTTACATTTATCCTTCTCATTTTACCCTCCTATGGGAAAGTAAACAAATAACATCACGCTCTTTTTCCCAAAGATGTAGGCAGAGAAGTGTAGTACAACCTCACGATGCACCTTAGATGTTATATGTCCCACTATAGAATAAGGGGTGAGCCAACTGACTCACACCAGGCACATATTCAGACTGAACCAATACGAGGATGTTCAAATTAGAAAAATCGAACAGTTACTTAAGCCCAAAAGAATTCCATCCGGGGATCGAACCTAGGACCTCTCGATTAGTCGTCGCGCTTGCAACCACTCAACTAACGAGACAGCACCCATATGAATGTGCTACTATGGTTACCACCAACCAACAATTTTCGTGTTAAGACCCATACGGAGAAAATTCGATAGAAGTATTAAATGATAATACGAATAATTATTAATGAACATATTGATTCATAAATATAAACATTCATGAATAATTATTAACCCTAATTAATGAACGAATGAAATGTATACAAAACTCATATGTTTAACAGTTTATTTTGTTTTTGAACTGATAGTATTATGTTTATTTTGAAATACAAAATCAAGCGAGTTTTTACGTACCATATTCTGCCATTGTCTATTCTTAACACAGCGGCTATAAGGCATAGTGGTGAACGTAACAGAATTGTAGAGAGGAACCCAGATGCTTGGCATCAACCAGAACAAGAAATCATCGACAAGTTTCCGGAGACGGTACGACGGCCGCGTCACCAGGTCACGCATCTGAAAATGGGAGAAATTGAAAACCTCCATATAATCAAAACACAAGCAACTGAACACAAATGTTTTACGAACGAGACTCACAAATGAAGGTAATCTACTTAATTAGAGAAACATTATAAATATATAACAAATATGTCATTCGGTTCTTGTTGGAACGGATTCTAGACGTACTCTCAAAAACGTAAATTATGACCCTGACATGACAGGTTTTAAATCAATCATATGGTTGGCGACACACCTCTGTTTAACATTAGCGTTTTACATTTAACATTAGAGTTGTTTTAAGAATAGAGGTACCAATAGGCATAAATAGAGGTGTTACTTTAATTATGAAGTCGCCTAAATTACCACTTACCTCTAAGTAATTATACATTGCAAGGTCACTAATAGCAAATGTGTTTTCCCATCTGGTTTCCGAGAATTCCTCTAAAATTCCCGCAAGATTGTCATGATGTTTCTGGAACAGCTGATCAAGAAGAGTACAGTCCTCGAACCCAGCGTTCATCCCTTGGCCATAGAACGGAACTACGGCATGGGCTGCATCCCCAATAATTAAGGCTTTGGCCTTTACGTGGTAAGGTCGGCACTGCAATTATAAAAACTCATTTATTTATTTATTTATCCTTTATTGTTCGTACAAAAGGAGGACTTAATGCCAAATGGCATTATCTAAGAGTCAACCTAGGTGATGTTGAGAAGTAGGGGTAGGCACGTAATCATCTTAGCTTAGAAGCTAAATATAAAACGAAGTGTAATACATAATATATTATGGTACAAGAATAAATATATGATTATAATTATATATATGTACATACATATCTACATACATATCATGTAGGAAATGAAAAAATATTGCTAATAACAGTTTAACAGGCGTTTCTTCGCTTTACAGAGTTTTTGCATGGCAGTTTGTTAATTAATGTTTAATTTCAGTACAAAATACATTTTTTTTTTGTTTCTAGGATTTAACAAACAACATAATGGGACAAAAAGAGGAAAGCAGAGGAGCGAGCAACGTGGCACGCTCTAAGGGAGGCCTATGTTTAGCAGTGGACAGCTATAGGCTGATGATGATGATGATGATAATAGGCCAACTAAGTTTAATCGTTCAGTGCAGACCGTGAACGTAATAGATCTGAGAGAGATTCTGCCCAGGAGCATTCCTTTTACTTTTCTTGAGGACTGTCTTATACAATATTGTCTCCATCTATCTTTACCTACAGAAACGTTAGACACGTATGCGTATAGCCAAAAACATGTTCGTTATTGTTTGATGAACCCTTTTGTTTAAGGACACATTTAAATAAATAAATAAATACTCATGAAATAAATTTAAAGATGCTGTTATTTTATTATCCAATATAAATATGTGATGATCAATAAATATAAATTAATAAAATACCCTACAATAGCAATTTAAGGCTTTATGCCAATTAGGTCAGTGAACTAAGTTTACATGGAGAACACGCCGTTTATTTTGTGGAATATTTCTCATTATCAGTCTATATTATTCAAAAAAGATTGTATTTCCAAGTAGAACTATAACTTTACTAGGCGAACACCAAAACATAACGTAATTGCACAGAACAAACAACTACTGTAATCTAGTAGAAAAAAACCATAGACAAAGATCTGTTCATAGACACTAATAGTATTTGTATTCGTTTTTTATTTGCATTTGGATCTTTGTTTGTATTTGTATTTGGACCTCTGTTTGTGCTTGTATTTGTATCGGTATCTGTATATTTGTCGACATCAACGGCAATGCCTCTGCCGACCTTAAAATTGCTTGCACTAACTTCGAGACTGAATTTTTTTTTTTAATCTCTCTATTTACTTAATTGTTTACAAAATAGTTTTTTATGAACATATTAAACGTATCTATCGTTTACACTAAAACTTAAGATATTAACGTATTTTGCACCGCGATCAATTTATAACTCTACTTTGCAATTACCAATTTAATTATAAAAATAAACCACATAAATAATAAACAAAGAAAAGTTAGCATCGATATCCAAATGGCGACGCTGAAGAAATGCGTGATATTTCCCCACGCGGGCACCGTGACGCAAACCATAGCGGTGTGGCAACAGATCATCGTTCCACACAGCCTGCGGTGCGCTGACCAGCGCGGCGCCGCCGTGAAAGCAAACAGTACTGCACACTGCCCACATTGGTTGCTGTTTGTATATTTACTATGTACTATATATATTTGACTTATCACCTATTCCATTGTGGGACGTAAACGAAACTGGTGAAACATGGGAGAGTAGTTCAATCTTCTGCCTACCCCTTTGAGGATTACAGGCGTGATGTTACGTTTACTATATAGATAATTACTACATATGTACAGTGTTGTAAAGTAATACTCTAATATCTTGGGACATTTTGGTATGTGTATTAATAAGAATGATTGCTATATTATGTTATAACTATTGACTGCCTAACTGATCTAGTGATTGCAAATATGATTGCTGCGAGAAAGGGGAAGGTTCAATCCCCGCGTCGGGTGTCATTAGATTTTTTTATCAAAATTTCTAGTAGTAGCTCGGAATCTTTATTTCTGCCCGGCGTGACGTATCGCAATGAGTTCACCTCCTATTGCATGGGATGTACATATGTATAATATAACAGGTGTACCGTGGGAGAACTGTACTCCTCTGCCCACCGCTTCGGGAGTACACAGGCGTAATGATATATTGTATTACCATTCAAGTACATTGCTATATACAGTAATACAAAATGTAGTAACTTGAATAACCATAATAATATACTTTCACTTTTGCTTTGTAACCGTTAATCTCATCTTCTGACCCAAAGCAACAAAAGTAGCTAGTTGTTACACCTTAACATTGTAATAAAAGGCGTGCATTTACCAGGTTTAAAATTAGAATAGACATAAATGTATGTATGATGTGATTGTATGTAAAGTGTTATGTAATGTATGATGTTTAAGTGAGACTGGTGCCGTCTTGCTAGGTGGATTTTTTTGCCACTTAACATTTATTGCGTCCTTGGCAAGGTCATGAACATGATTATTATTTTTTTATCATTATTTTATGCCAATACACAGTGCGTGTACACTGTCCGGCGGTCAGTTCGACCTTGGACTAGAAAGCTCTCTTTACGCTCACGGCATACTTGCCGAATGCTTTTACATTCACCGCCAAGGTCGCGATGGCGGATCGGATCGGATAGTTGCTGTTATTGGTTATTGTATTGAAGAATTCAAATAATACAATAGTTCAAGTTTTCCTTTAAAAAGCGGGTTAATAATCTGGTCAATAATCTGGTTAGTATCTCACAAAAATTTTCCGTTCGCAACAGGTAATCTGTCTCTTTCACAAAATTGGTAAGTTAAAATTCTAATAATAAGAGCGGTGACTTGTGTGGTTTTCATGCCTAATTTTTAAAAATCTGTTTTATATTTATTTAACGAAGAAATGTACATATAACGGTCATAATGTTTATTTAAATACATGGCGGTATGTGAGCAAAGCCTCGGATTTTTGTGGAATTCTTTTTTGCGTAAGTATCGCTCGAGGTTAATAATATTTTTTCTTTAGCTTTCATTATATTTGTTTGCTTGTTTTATGTAATTTTAATGCGATGCAACATATCTACAGTTAGCTATTTTTACAATACTTTAATTATAACATTGAAAATACATTTTTAAACACAGATGTATGATCAATGAATTTGGGAACTGATTGTGATAATATTCACATTAATTGTGAACTTTTCTTTTTATTATGAGAATAAATATAATTTAATTTCATTTTCATTGTTGGAACATATTATAATCATAAATTCAAATGTTTTTATAAGACTTTTAGTGTAACAAGTACCAAAAGGAAAAAACTTTATTGTGAACGTTACAAGAAATACGTATGTAGCATTTATTTCATTTGTATTTCAGGACTAGACAAGCCGAGCACTGGGCGTAAATTTCTTATTAGGGGAGGCGTATGTCCAGCAGTAGCCCGAGACAAGCTGATGATAATGTTGATGAAAACTACGATTTCAGGACATATTAAACTTGCCATTTATGCTAAATTAAATAATGTTGCTAGTAGATTATCAGTTTAAAAATTACACTTTCCACTTTTTAAATTAAACATTTTTCAAAATTTTCATACATGCTTATTATTCTCATTGTTTTAAAATACGTGCTTAATTAAAACTTCAGATATTCCCATTTCAGTTTTGTTACTTTAATGTGAATGCCCTGAGAATCGGACAAAATTGGTAGAATTTGGAGAAACAGTGCTTAAAATGTATGAAATAGGTGTTGCCGAATATGTATTTTGCGATTATGAATCTTCAAAGAATATTTGCGTTGTAAGAAAAAGAAACATACATTTCCATTTGAAAGACCCTTATTTCAATAAAGAATTAAATCAAAGTGTAAACATGTTTTTACGATTGCCCAGTTTGAAAATCGCTTTTATAGGTGAACTTTATCTGTTTGTATTATTTAGTATTTTTTATTACTTCAATATCTTTTAATTGGCTATACTTTTTCCGTACTACTGTTGTATTTAAATTTAAATTGGTGTAAGGAAAGTATTTTAAGTAATTGTTCAATTGGTAGGCAAGGTAATGTATTTAATAACTTTTTGATTTTCATTGAACTTTTGCGGTTGATATTTAGAACGCTTCAGAAACAAGGTCGGTACCTATAATAATTTCTGATCAGAAAGCAGGTAGTAAGTTTCACCTCCACCAATGCTTCATGGTCGTAGGGACAATGACATCCAATAGGGCATCGTGCATCATTAATTATGTTTATCATAAAATACAGGACCTACTCGTAAATTAAATAGCATATGTACCTATATTTTTTCCCCATTATGAGAGCAGGTCCATGTCCAGCAGTATAACGATAAGAGGGTTGATGTCAAGGATATTTTTCTCTTATTTCTTACGAAAAAGAGCACGGTTCTATTATTTTTTGTGACAAATATAAAAGATTTGTTAAATAAATGTTGTACAGACTATGTAGTAAGCTAGGTATGTTAAATATGAAATAATTTACGATAAACTTCCTTCTAACAGCAAACTTTTTTATTCTCAAAGGGTTCCAGTGATCAACAGCGGAATAATAAGTGCTGATGTAAAAATATAACAAATTTATTTTTAAGTTGCAAAACGATGTTATTAAAACTTATTTAAGTAACTAAGTAGTGTTTAAGAAAATAATTATATAGATATATTGATAAAATACTTTCGTATATGAATTAAATTTTAACTATAATATTAAGTAATTCATGCAACGAGTGTCCAAAGAAGTTTTTCAGACCGTTAAAACACTTGTTCGTAACAAATTCGTTTGTCGATGCAAGGATCACATCACCAAATAAACAAATTACAAAAAAATGATTTTCCCTGTTGATAATACAGATCTACATGTACACATATTATATGAGAAGCTTCCTGAATGTAACGCGATTATTTCATGTCATTCGAAATAATTCGGATCAGTTATTCGCGGCGTCCGCTTGCAAGTAGTCGTGTGTTCGAACGCGAAGTGTTGCAACGCGCGGAAAATTAACCCTTTCCCGCTATAATTTGACAGTTGACATTTTGACAAATTGTTGTTAAAAATTCTTTGAATAATATTTCCTAAGATGTAAGTATACTTCTATTAATCCAAATAGCATAACGAATGCTTCGTTCATTTTGAATACAATATAGGAGTTTCCGTTCATTAAACTGTTCAACATCACTGATGCTGGTAATCATAACAATGATCGTTAATTAACTGTGTTTGGATGTACAGATAATGTCTCATTAAAAAAAACATATATATTGTCAATTGAAAATAATTAACGTTACTATAAAAGTAGAATGAAATCTAGAATGTATGTAGAAATGAATATTAAAAATAATATGTTATGGTATTGACTTTATTTGTTTCTCTTGGGTGATTGTGAATTGTAAAATGTACGTAGAAATGAAAATTACAAGTAATAGGTTATGGTATGTACTTATATTGAATTTATTTGTTTCTCTTGTTGTGTGCTTGTGATTAAGTGTGTGTGTCCAGGGACCAGTCGTACAGATAATGCCAGACCGAAATGCAACTTACAGGCATTACTCGGTTAATGAGATTTATTTATTTAATTAATAATTTATGACACGGGTATACTTACAATTGTTTACCATACATTAATTAAAATAAACTTCCATGTAATGGTATTTAAACGAAACTTGACGCTACTAAACACATTTACCTCCTTCTTCTTAAGTGTAAAATAAATATTTATAATTGGTTATTTGTGTTATTTCTTATGCATGTGGAATATATTTTATAAACAGATATAATGGCTCAAGAATTATTATCATGACATGAAACTAGATCTATTTATAAAACAGAAATTTTTTATTTCAGTAATATTGTAAATATATTTGAATGAATAATAATGAATTCAGTAATTTTAAAATTAAATTTATTTACAAATATTTGTAAAGTTTTGCCCCTCAAAATCATATCGAAAAGAAATATGTAATATAATGTAGTAAAATTTTTGGAACATATTTTGAGTCTTAATAACCCAATATTATACATGAAATGTATAAAACGTGGCAACAATATTACTACTTATTTGATATTATCGTTTTTGGGGTACGCTAAAGAGTAACGAGATAAAATAAACTATGACAAAAGTTGTCTTTTATAAAATTAGTAATTTAATTATTTAACCAAAGACATTGTAAAACCGCTCCATACAAAATTTCATTAATGCTTTTTGTTCGATATAAATTATATATATAACATGAATAATGAAAAATATAATTAGCAAATATTAATCAAGAAATTTAGATAACCTACACAATTTAGAGTGTGCGAATACAGATCACTATGAAAGCCTTTTAAAGATGGAATAAATTAATAAACTTTACATGAAGTAATAAATCAACCACAATTGCGTATAAATTTTTTTAATCTCTCTTTCTCACAATAATGTAACTATTATTACTCGAAATAATAAGCTTTTATGTACTTTCAGATTTCAAGATGGCGACCGCAGGACCGAGTAAAAATGGATCCGCGCAATCTTTGATGTCAAAAGTACCATGGTATGTTACTTCATATTTTTGCATGTTTCTCGAGATAAAAATAAAAATGTTATGTCGTTTTTTAAATTTTAAACAAGCAAAAAAATAGAAAAAAATATCTTGGCAGTATGAATCGTTAATGTGTTCTATAAACACGTACCTACCTCTATTTGTTTAAAAAAAATATTGGCGGCTAAAAAGAAAACTTTATTTACACTTGTCTTATCTACCGAAAATGTATGTAAATATAGGCTGAGTAGCACGTGTCGACGAAGGCGTTTAAAACGCAACTTGACAGATTGATTATCTGGTTCTGAGGTATAGTGTAGACCTGAGTTCGTTTAGAGGTCTGCGTATAACGAAACGTGTTTAATTGTAAGGCATGTACAGAAAGTACCTATAGGTAATTATGTCAAGTATCACATTAAGCGAGTGTTATGTTAAGCGCATTCAACACAGTAAAACCTCAACCGCTTTGTCTCTTGTGTCACTGGATTACCGTGCATGGGCTTTCATTACTTTATAACCACGATGATTCATTATTATTCTCGTTGTTTGTAATTCTTTTTTATTTTTTGTTCGCTCACTTATACACATCGCCTTGAGCCCTCAAGTAATTTAACCGGATTACGTTTCTAATAGGCATGGTTGCGTGACTATTAAATACTTAGGTCTGTATACTTTGTTAAAAATAGCTGAGCCGTTTAAACTCAATGGATTCATTAAACAAGCGTAATAGTTAACTCCCATGCATGTTAGCGAGAGAAGAAGTGAGACGTATCTCTCTGATACTATTTAGTGCTTTTCTACACAATGATAATGATGTAATATGACAAAGCAAATTTGGTTCTTTTTTAATGTTCAAGCATCATTAGTTACTTTGTTCCTGATTGTAAATATTTTAAACTCTGTGTGGATTTAATAATTTGGATTAACAGTTAATCCTCAAAATAGCTAATCATAATTGGCAGTTCCAGGCTGACTGATTGATAAGATTGGTCGCAGGTTACTAAGATGAGTGATAATAGCATCTTTATTTCATTTTCTAGAGTTGTAAGAACTTCGGTTATTATATTGGATCGTGATATATCTTGTACTCCTCGAGTTACCGATGTCAGTGGAAAAATTTTACTTCCATTTGAAGTATGCATGTAATTTCACTGTGTACATAGTAGTTAAATAATAAATGAAAACCTAATACCTGTCACCCATTTTTCCCGTGACTGAAGTGACAGGAGCACATCTTCTTATAATATCAATCTCGATTACTTAACGTACCCCCAAAGCAACACAACGCTAATGAAACAGCGTCGGTTAGCTAATAGTTTGCCATGTGCCGTGTCAGGGCTAAAGGCGCTTTATTGGAAATATAATTCAATACAATATTACTTAACTCGTGCTATAATACTGCGTGTAAGCTGTTGGCTCATAGCTACAAGTGTGTGTGAAGTTGTGTAGTCGTCGGCCAACTTGAATTTGTGGTTGGATTAAGAAATTCAAGATATGGTAACTTTAAGCTGCAACCATACATTGCAGAGCCATGCGTATAGAAATTCGTCTCAGCGTGGTTGCGTGCAAATTTGTGCCGGCTTTTTTATTTGAAACGTGAATTGTATAAACAAGTTTACGTTCGACTATCTTTATATGTATATATCATACTTTAGGGAATATGACGGAATAACGCAGAAGAATACAAGATGAATAAACGGCTGAAAATGTACATTGTCTTAATAACATCACGTATGGGATTAAACAAGATCAAAAACGAACGTTCAAGAACTGCGTCTATTTCTGTCCCTAATCGTATTTAACTCGCGTCTTCGCCCTCAAGTGTAATTTATACTCAGTGACGTGTCTGTGTTACATTGTATTTAGAGTTGTTTTAATACTTAAACAAACTGTTAAACAACCTAATAATAATGGTAATTTATATTACCAGGTACCTTCCTATTTCATTTTACAGCCGGATTTATTATTTATGCTAGTTTCGCTGTACAGATTAAAATATCCTGTTAGATAAAAACAAGCAAAGATAAATAAAAGTGTATAAATTACAAATATTACGAAAAATATATCTTTGTTTTTTGTGTTCCTCACATTTTTTATTACACCGTCTGGTAGAATTCTTCTTAGCAGTTGGCATTATTCATTAATTCATTATACTACTGCAGAGAACTACATACATATGCATCACGTATCTTCCGCATGTAAACACGTTATTTTTTTGTAATAATTATTTTAAATTAAGTTGTTTAAAACTAAAATATGAATAAGTGAATTATAAACATTTATTTAACATGTCTTTACAAAACCAAGTGAGCATTTTATCACCAGCACTTTAAAAAATTTCATTTAAGTACGGCTCGCATGATGAACGTAAAAATATGGCGAGTTCATAATGAAAGTGATAAAGGATTATATTAACTCGGAATAAGATACAAGCATAACCGGAAGTAAATGACAAATATACGACTCACATTGACTGGCGGTCACCAGTGTCTGAATCGTCGAGGTTCCGAATTATTGTTCTTAAAAATTACATCGTTAATACCTTTCACACAATACGAATAGTCCCATTGCAATATAAATGGTGTCGCTTAGCAGCGGAAATAATTGTGGCATTACAAGTTATATTATTATTGTTGCTAACATCTGGAAACTTCCAACATATAACTTAGTTTATAGACTAAATGAACTGCTGTTAATAACTAAATAAGGTCAAGGAAGCGTCTACTGCAGTCGTCTTTTCGTATGACACCTTCGGTGAAACAAGAACATAAATGTCAAAAAATCTAAAGATGATGTTAACTCCTGTAAAGAACACACACTGAATGTTAAAAATATGGGCTTACTTCGTGCAAAGTAAAATAATTTCTATGCACAATAATACGGCATTAAAGGTAGAAAATAATTTAAAAAGACTCTCTTGTAAATTCCTAAAACATTTAGTCTTACCAATATTCCTGTCTTACCTATGGTGCCATACGTTAAGTTAGGTACGCATTATCAAGGACATGTAAGCAATACGCGGTCAAACGGCTAATGCAAAATGATCCCAATAGGCGCATTAGTGCGCCCACACATGCGCACTATTTCACAAGAGCTGCTCACGTGCCCGCTATTAACCTTATACGTGTAACCGAGAGGCATTGACTTCTGGATTTATCGTTGCTTTTCAAGGCTATGGGGATTCATGGGAAAATTATGAGCGAGAGACTTTTTTGATTGCTAGAACCGGCCTCTATGTTATTTTTTAAAAGTCTTATTTGTTCACGGTTTGTCTAGCCTGTTTATTATTATTAAGCGATTTATGGTGGACCATAAATGGGGACACGGTATGTCAGTCATATGTATATACCATATGTAACTGAAATCACAATAAGACAAACCGACTCTAGCGTCTAGAGAGGGAAGTGCTTTATACGCCGTCTTTAAAAATATCGTATTAAAGCTTATTAGGAGAAGAAACCAGAGAGGGAAGTACTTTAAATGCCGTCTCTAAAAATCTCGTATTAAAGCTTATTAGGAGAAGAAACTATGACGGACTAAGGAGGTGTAAGAGACCTTCAAATAAACCTATTCGAAAAGTAGAGCAGGTTTTGACCGTATTGAAAATAGGACTGTAACACATTTCAGTAGTCTATGCTTACGTTTCATTTGTTTCGTGATGACGCTCGGGCCGCCTCTTGCCATAAAACAAATGAAATGTAAAAATTTACCATGTTGTAATGTACTAAGTTCCATTTGAAAAGATTATAAATCCGTTTTGCTCTCGGGACCGGTCTGTTCTTCAAATCTCTTCAAAGGACCCTACGTCATACAAACATCCATACTGCGCTGCTCTAGAACGGATAGTGGAAATTTCCGATATAAGTACTGAATGGAAGTTTTTGATCGGGCTTCTATTGGAAGAGAATGACAATGCGGTTTAACGACTATGCTATCGGTAAAGATTAAACGCACATGATTGATTTGGAAATATTTTCGATACCGGTCATCACTTTGTTAACAATTTGTAAATAAAGTGATGACCAGTAGGTATCGATTTGACTGCCTCGTTGATCGAGTGGTTTCAAGCGCGACTGCCGATCGGGGGGTCCTGGGTTCAAATCCCTGGTCGGGTACTGTTGGATTTTTTAAATTTAGAATTTCTATTAGTGATTCTAAGTCAGGAATTGTGCTCGGTGTATGGCAATAAGCTTATCACCTATTCCATGGGATTTAAACGTAACTGGTGAAACGTGGGAGTGTACATACTAAATTCCTCTGCCTACCCGTTCGAGGATTACAGGCATGATGTTACCATACAATTTGTAGTTTCTGCAATGGTTGGTGGTAACCTTTCTCGTGTATAATTACTTCAGCAATAAGTCGCTGGATACAATATATTATAATAATAACAATGTCATCTTGGGAAAAATTACACACGGCTACCTGATCTCAAATTAGGCAGACTGCTGTGGTGATTAGGGAGTTGATAAATATAACATACAATTACACCTGGATTCCCCGAAGTGTTAGTCAGAGGACTGTAATGCTTCTAGCTCTATGTAATTGAGGTTGAGTCTATTTATACACCGGACATAAATCCAGGCTCCATACTACTACTGGGGATTACAAGTTAGAAAAACCCAATAACCATTGCCCGACCGAAGGATCGAACACAGGACCCCTAACTCATAGTTATACAAAGTATATTTAAGCTGTATTTTATATATTAAAGCTGTATTTAGCTGTTATAGCACATGTATTCCTGGCCCTGGAAACTAGTCAGCAAGTAGAAAACTAAGAAAAGATTCCGTAAGTTGAATGATACTGAAGTTTAATAATAGCGTCAGACACGTTGAGTTCTGCGAGAAGATACCAAGGAATAAATTGTATATGTAACTGTAAGCGTTTAGTTCGTCTCTACCTTCGCGAGCCGCCCATCTAGCTGGACGACCCCAATCTGGTTTAAACTGGACTACACATTGTGGCCTCGTTTCGCGACTCGCAGTTTATTCCATTGTCACACACATACTAAGCTAATATACTAATATAGATCGTATATAAGGTTTCATTTGGAATTCTCAGCGAATAGTTCGGTCTCATCTCTTCCTGTTTGAAAGGTGACTGCATAATTAAAACAGATCGTCAAACGACAATTATAGTTGCAACGTCTTTATTGAGGAAATGAGTGAATTGATTCGTAGGTACTTCTGTTTGCTGGCGCTTTAAACATAACAAATCATATCTAAATTCATAATGCCGGCTCAGTGTCCGTAGATTCATCGAATGGCTTGTATAATATTGCTCAACTTCTCAAAGGTTTTAACATTGAATATAATGTATGCCATCGAGAATTGTTTTATGGAAGTTAGAAAAAGTACAAGATAGTATGGCAGCGGACAGGTTTAGATTAAATCTGTTGCGGTTTAATAAAAATATACTTATTAATTAATTTTTTTATAAATTTCCATTCAAACCTTTTCACCACTCCACTCTTGGGACACGGGTCTTCTCCATAATAAGAGGGTTAAGGCTATAACCCGCCGCGCTGGCCGAGTGCGCCAGACACTTAAAGATTTTTTGGTTTTTTTTTATGAATTAGCCTTTCTACAATAAGTAAGATAATATGACTAGCGTTAATTTATAAATATATTTATTTATCCAGGTAGATATCACCATCATCATCGCCATTATCACCACATACACAACACAGATGGGCATAGGCCGCTCTGGGCACAGATTCCACTGATAAGTCCTTAAAACTTACGGACCTCTGCTCTTTCATTAATTATCAAATCTGATCATCTACCGCAGTGGCCGTTCAACAGCTCCTCCCCGCCACCACAACACCGTTTGCCGTGACCACGATCCATGTAACTGGGTCGAACTGCGCTTATCGCAACAACCCGTTGGATAAACAACGTGCTGAGAACATTACTTGTACATGTCTTCAAATGAAGACATGTACAAGTAAGAAGTATAGAAGTAAGAAGAGATGCAAAGAAGACAAAAAATCACATGGCCACCGCATATATGTACGAGGAGCTATACAGCAGGAGAATTGAAACAGTTTTGATCTTTATTACTATGATTTCTGTTAAAGCAGCTCACCTGAAGCCATCTAACCATTTGCGATTTCCTTCGATTCGTCAATTTATGGGTCAAAGTTTATCATAGATGTACAGTATTATTTACGCACGTTAGACATTTCACTGAATCACTTAAAATCTTAATAACGGGAAATACCTTATAGTGTGAACTGAGATCATCATAGGTTTTTTTTAGATAACCTACACATGTGTTGTTTATCGTGTATACACAACAATATGCATACCTATGTGTGTGTGTATATGTTTATACAGATACATAATTTATTCATTTGCTATTAGTAGGACATTTGCGTATAAATGGATAAACATACCGGTTATTGGTCATCTCTAAACAGGTTTGTTGCAAGTGAACTGCAAGCGTCTGTACTTTCCTAATTCATTCACGTGGGCGATGTTGGTAGATTGGGATCTGGCGTTATGTAAGCATTCGCAATACTTTACCGAACTTAATTTTTAGATACGCTTATTGCAAATGATGAATCATATTTCTAAATTTAGCCTCTCATTTAGAGGGTTTGGGTTTTGAGTTCCTGCTACGCACTTCTATTCTTACGTAGTCTTGTGTGTTTTTTAAATTACATTTCCATTTTTTTCTATTTTCGAGCCTATCTCTATATAAGTTTAAAAAAAACTTTGATGAAGGAAAACTCGGGAGAAAAATTACACAATGGAGAGTTCTCGAACTATCGAGAACATTAGTTATGTTTACTTATGGATGTAGGACAATCACGTCAGGTCTGCAAGGATAGAGATATGTATATGGCACTCTATAGTGTCTGTTATACCCTAACGGATTTGACGTTATAATATAAGAAAAAGGTAATAATAAGTGGGCTAGTGTTAGTCCAACTATATTTATAATACAAATACACCATGTATATTCAAGTACATTTAAATATATAGATACTTATATAGATATTTACTTTTCCTAACATTGCAGTGCAATTAATAAAAACACTTAAATCCTTTTTTCATAATTTCAATCAGTGTGGAAATTTTACTAAATTCAAATTATCGTCATCGTCATCAGCCTAGTCCCGTCCACAGCTGGACATATTTATTATTCAAATAATAACTTTTATTATGTGACGATAGTATATAAAACAATGAAGTCATCTCATATCAAAGGTTCAATTGTATCAATCAACAATGTTGGATTTGGTAAAAAAACAAGAAAATAAAAAAACAATTTTGTATCTTACAAATACTAAATATTTATATAAAGTATTTCAAATAAAATACTAAATACATTTCGAAAA
>DWFV01000283.1:0-15584 GCA_018246775.1 Parelbella machaon machaon
TTGAAGTAGATAAAAATGTTTATACGATTTTAGCAAGTTATTAAAAATTATGTATGTTCTCTGAAATCAAGATCGATTGTCATTAATGATATATTTAGATATTCAAATTACTATTTTTGCTAGAATAGACGCACGAAGTGCAAGCTCTGGTATTAGCGTGAGCTGAACACGGGGACGCAATAAGGTACTGACCCTTTTGAGTTAGATTCCATTTGAAGAATCCTTGAATACCCATTTAGATAAACAATCGTGTTTTGTGCAATTTTCAATAGCACAGTGTGATAATAATATATGTTTGCTTTCTTGCCTATGTTCTGGGAAACATTAAAGTAAGGTAAGGCACGTTGTTAATAAGTAACGACAAAATGCAATTAATTTTAACTGAGGATGGTGTCAAAATAAGTTATGAAATTGTAATTATGGAAACCCATATTTTTATTGGTTACTATAACGATATTTTCTAAATAAACCAAGTAAAAGTAATGTGGAATGACATTTAAAACAAGATGAAATTCCAAAAATAAAATAGATTCGACTGCCATAATAAGTAATGTATCAAATGAAATCTAACTTCTAATTTCCTCAGTAAAATGACGAATTCGACTGTTATTGACTCGTGTTTAAAAATCGAATAGTGCGTGTAGATGTGGTAGATCTAAATAAATAGTGAAATGTATTGTAAAATATGAATTTTGATGTATTGTGCCTTTTAAATAGGTTAAATGTTTGTGCCTTTTATTTTCACAACTATGTATTTTGTACCTGAAGCTTTATGTACAAATTTCTCGTCCCATCACAACTGAAACCATACTACATGCGAGCATTAAAATTTAGTTCCTGCAGCCCTGATATAACAAGAACAAGACAAGTGTGAGGTTTCAGGTATCATTAATTATAAAACAGATGAGTACCACTCTAATTTAGTAACAAAACAGAATGCAATACTGTCTTCTAGACGTGGACTGATAATAAACAGTTCATCAGTTTTAGGGACAGTTGCATGCGCAACTGTAAGTATGTAATTGTCTCCGATATTGGTATAATATTCTACTAAAACTAAATTGATATGCTACAACGTATTAAATATGTTATGATATCCCAAGCCATGCCACAATGTATTAAATATGTCATGCCATGCCACAATGTGTTAAATATGCCATGCCTTGCCACAACATGTCACAACATATTAAATAACAGAGTAAACCCTATGTTTAACACACACACACTGCCGTTCTTTTTATATTGGGGGTTGTATAAATAACTAGTTTGAATATTTGTGTTTTTTTATTGTGTGGGCCTTCTGTCGTTTAAGTTCATTTTTAGTACAAATACAAATATCGTTCGAGTAATTTAAAGATAGAAATGGGCATGTTACTTTGATTTTTCCTGCTTTCATTATAATAACTGTTTGATCTTGTGGCTCTTTCCTTATAAATGTCAAAATAATTATATAATTATAACAGGCAAATAAGTCTCAAGGTACCTATGCCTTGATTTTAGTTAAAATCGTTTCATAAAAACATCAATGTTAAAATAATGTATTAATATTCCTCTTTTTACTAAAAATCGATGTATGGATAAATGTGATTTGTAACGTTTAATCAATATTAGAACTAAATTGGAGGCATGTGATTTTTAGTTGGCCTCTATCAATAATATTGAAGCATAATTTTATGTCCCAAACGAATTATTTTTTAATTTTCTGTAGCATTTGAAACAACTTTTTCCCATTTGGTTAAGTTAAGTACAAAATCGAATTATTGAACTGCACGACGTTTTATATACAGAAATTGCAGCTATTTGCGCGAGGCAAGAGAGATATCTGTTGCACTTAGTTATATCATAATGGATTATATAAGTTTCTTCAAATTTACAATACATAAGAGTCTCAATAGACGAATTTTATGTAGCTAAATACCGTAGATTGTAGGAAAATATGTGTAATTTCGAATTTATAAAACCTTTTATATATTGCGCACATCTCACAAACGGATTTCATTTAAAAATATTGTAATTATTTATTTGACACATCTTATGCCACTAGTGATTTAAGTCTGAATAATGTCTTAGTATTCAACACATTTGTACACCAATAAATATATTGCAATTCTGTGATTTATCTGTCTTACTTCACAAGCACTTTTACATTACTATTAGTAACTGATAGGTCATAAATTGTTTAATGGAAAGAAAATACTGTACGTTATTTATGACATCTATCTATTATAAGGTTTTTGTATGAATAAAGCAAGGATTTCTGAATGTTTAGGTGTGCCAGGGCAAGATATGGAATTCTTTTTTAGCTTGACGACAACTTATTTTCTTCAGTACCTTCAGTTAACGGGCATCCTTTTACTAGGAAACATTGCATGTTTCAGACAGCTATTTTATCATCTTTAATCTTTGAGGAGGATTTGTGTCCCACTGCAATATCAGTAATGTCTAGTACTAATATTTCATACAGATACATTTGTACATTGATTTGGGAAAAAGGCTGTTTATTGGTAAATATTTATGTAGGTATTAATGGTACATGTTGCTTAAAGACACCTTTTTACCTTAAATATTTTTTTTATGACTATAAATTGTTGATTGAATAATTGATTTACTGACATCTTACTTTATATACTTCACATTATCAATCCCAAGCAATCCTTTCACATTTGTAAAGAAATTGATAGCTGTGAAAACTGCACTGATTTTGAAATATTCAGAAAAATGTATTAACTGTAATGCAATGATTGAATTTGTAATGATATGAACATTGCAAACCATTCAAACTGTCCATAACATAGCAGATAAATAGAGAAATTCTTACTTTATGTTCTGTTTCATACATAATGTAAATCATATTCAGTCATAAGCACAATTCTTCTACTAATATACAATATTAAGTCCGACATGTGACTATATTGTTTTGTTCACTAATTTATTGCCTTTTCAGAGTATTGATTAAAATAATACCTATTAATGTCTGCAGCTATGTAATAATTTGATTTAATTCTGGTTGCTTTGAGTTTGTTAAATCTCAGTTGATCCTTTCCTTTATGAACCCTGTCAAGTTTTTTTAATTAATGTATTATTTGATAAATAATTAAAATATCAATTTGAGGGGATATATGAATAACACAACTGTAATAATAACAATCATTTCTTATTATTAATAATGAGCTACCAATAACAGTTCTGAAGAATTTTTATTTCTAAAGCTTATGATTGAAGTTATTAGAATTTACTTGTAACTCATAAATTGATTTCATATTCTTTACTTTTCTATATTTACAATGAAGATATATATTATAATAATCCATAGCATCTATACTAGGATGTCAATATGACTGATTTTTTCAGCTATTCTGAACACAATCATCTGTATGTTCTCATCAGTGAAATCATGGTCTCCAGTAAGGAAGTGTATACAATATGTGGACACAATGTATCTACGTCAGAAGCAAGCAAAAATTATTTTGTAATATTGCTGTAGTTTAATTATATTCTGTTAAATGTATAGAATTATATACATTCCAAATGTCCATCCTTAATCTTGGTTTATTTTAATAATAAATGAACTACCAGAAAGGTGGTATTTTGTTTTATTGATCTACCCTTTGCCTCGCTTAATACCTATTGTGTGTAGTTCTTGACTAATCTAGACTCCTGGAGTATGATTGAAATTAATGATTAAATTACTCATTAGTAGAATATACCTTTGTGGTGTAAATCACGAGTCATTGTCGTAAATCGCGTTTTTCACTTCATTGGTTGAGTGCTTGCAAACACAACTGCTAAACTGCTTAATAACCAGATGGAGATTTGTTAAATTTTTCTAACTAGAACTTTCTAATAAATTTGTGCCCAGTAGTTGACTTGACCTCTTTATCATTATGGGAAATTAACTAGTAGAAGTGTACAACAGAACATTAGACAAAGTAGACAGAAGGCACTCCTCTGCCTAGTCTGACTACCTCCTACATATCAATTAGATTCCATCTTAGTTTTTCATGTTGGTATTCACATCTACACCATTTTTTTGATATATTTAATGTGCTTTCTTTATTATCAATACCAGACTATCTATAAACACTGACTTGGGTCACTATTAATTGCAAATTGATAATTGGTTTAATTTTAATTAATGATTGGTTTTAAATGACAGAAAAACAGATTTAAAACAATTTCTTTCACCATTCTAACAAGTAAAATTATGAACAAAACATATACGGAGTTTTTTCCAGAGCATTATGACGTGGGGTTCTTGAAGAAAAGCGCAAAGAGCGCTGACCTTCAAAGCCGACTAAGCACTGGCCACTCCTCGGGTGTTGCAAATGTCCATAGGTGACGGTGATTATTTACCAGCAGGTGGCCTGTCTGCCTATTTGCTAGGCTAAATATAAAAAAGAAAATATACCCTCCTGTAATGCCAAAGCTGTATTACAAGATGTTGTAAGGATAGTATGCTATCTGGGATTTTATAACAATGTATAGAGCCTAAAATTTAAGTTTTTTGCTAAGCATTACTTTATCCTGATTACTACCATAATGATTTTTGTTAAGTTTTAAAATCGCAAAATATTATTATCAAATTAGTTTCACTTACTAATTGAAAAACCATATTCTTAATTTTGAGCTGCTTTTTGGTATAGACTTGAATTGCATCTGACTTAGGAGGATATATCTATGGGGTTAAAATAAAATAGCTCGCATGTCCACTTTCGGCTGTTCCTAATAGTAATTTAAAGGTAAATTGGAAGATCAGGTATATTAATAGGAAAACAAAATAAAAGATAATTGAGTTTTATGTTTTTTTTTACAATTGCTTACATACAAGGTTTATTCAGTTTTAGCGGCGGCGGCTTTTGGTTTTTTCGCCTTGATGGGCCTTTGTGAGCGAAGAATGGCAGAAGCACGGCGAAGCGTGGCTTTTGACAGATCCGGTCGGTAATGGTTAGCTTTCAGCAGTCTCTTTACCTTGAAGAGAGATCTCCTCGCTCCAACTTTGAACTGGCGCCTCACCAAGTTTTTCGCGGGCTTGCTTGTGGCCCTAGCCTTCTTGTACACAACAGTGAAACCAGCTCTGTTTGGATTCTCCACCACGCCGACAGCTTTCTTATGGATTAACCCATTGAATTTAAAAGAGTTGAGGTTAGTCACATTGTTCGGCTCTTTGCTGAAAGGCTTCTTGATGTTACGCTTCTTCACCAAGAAAGCGTTGTTGTTGCGGATTATCATCCAATTCAAACAGGCCGACATATTTGTAGTTTTTCACCGAAAACTACGGAATAAGAACGTGCTTACAACGTGTCCGTAGACTAAAAGAGTAGACAGATGGCATAGACAATATAATAGACCTTTAAGAATAAAGTGTTGCTAGAATTAAATAACTACACCATTTTAAAGTATAAAAATTAATTATTTATTTAACAATTAAAGCAACAAAACGAGGTGACTATTATTACCAAGAAGACATAATTTAAACGAATATTAAATAATTGTAGCAAATAATTCACAAAATATCTTTATTTATGGTTAATCTCTGCTTGATTCTATTCCATTGGCCCAAGTGTGTATCCAAGTAAAGTAAAAAAGTCTATGGAATTTACCGTTGTTTCGTCACTTTTTGGCACTTATTTATGGTGATATGTCAATCAAATTCCAAACTAAACTTGTCTGGGACATTTCGTGTTAGTCCTTATATATTACGATTTTCATTATTATATTTACAGTATTTCTTATAGTAAATGTAGCTGTTGTGTAAATTTTGTATGTGATTTGTGATAGTGCCAAATTGATGTCTCGACGTTACTGGTATTATGAATCAGGTTGATCAAAATATAAACAAAGATATGATCGATTTTGATCTGATCGACGTGGAATCATTCGATTTTTCCGACGATCAGACATGGTGAGTACTGTAAAATATTATTTAAATAATAACCCATGTATAAATTGAAGTGATTATCTAGCCTGTTGATAAAGCATGTGTTATTCATTTTCATACTCACACCTGTTTACATTGTGCCCCAAAAACCGGTAGAATTTAAAATTATTATCTCAATTTAATTTGAAAAAAAATCGTCTTAATTTTGTTTTT
Organism: Parelbella machaon machaon; assembly: GCA_018246775.1. Lineage (NCBI taxonomy): Eukaryota > Metazoa > Arthropoda > Insecta > Lepidoptera > Hesperiidae > Parelbella > Parelbella machaon. The sequence goes on from DWFV01000283.1 coordinate 6,092, forward strand.
CATCGTAGTTTCGTACAAGATGTATCATTACGATTTTCATTTCGTTTCACCATGTATCTCGCCCACGAAGTTTGCTAATCGCTCGATGTCAACTTTCAAATACTTCGTATAAAACTTGTACATAATACACACACTGAATAATAGTAATTGTTATTATTCAACTATAAGCATACATTTTCACAATATCCACTTTATAATCTTCACATATTTTTTTCGTATCATTACATTTTAACAAAAAAATGACCTCCATTATAATCTCTACTATGTTGTTTTGGAATAGAAATGGGGAACAAATTCAAATATAGTTAATCATAACATTTGTGTGAGAACTCAGTTTCTCTTAAACATGATTTTAATTATTCAGTCATTCAATCTTAATTTTGACCATATATTCTCGTCCAGATATGATTAGAAACAAATTAGAATTATGTTATACATTTTGTAGCTCATAAGATGTAATCTAATGTCATAGTCAGAATGTTAATAATTAATCAGTGTTTTATTAATTTTATTACAATAATGACCATAAGTGTAAGTGGATATCAACACCTCCTAAGTAAGTTAATGAAAGATACGAAATATCACCAGCTATTTCAAGAATTAATTGTAACTGGCAAAAGTGGGGTGTAATACACTACACTCCTCTGCCTGTCCCTTTGGGTACTACAAGTGTGATGTAAGATTTTTTTTACGAAATATCATTTGGTCATTTTCACATTAATATAATACTTGATAGCCTTTTACTAATTTTGACTGCCTCATTGGTTGAGTAGTTGCAAGCTCAACTGCTGATTGAAAGGACTTAGGTTCGATGCCTAGCTCAGATACATTTCAATCAGTCTAACATAAATTTTCTAGTGGATATTTTTAGTGTATAGGTGTCGGGGTCTGTGCCTGGTGTATGCCAATAGGCTCACCACTTATTCCTTTGTTGAACATAAGCATAATTGGTGAAATGTGTGTTTGTACTATACTTCTCTACCTACCCCATCGGGTAATCCTTTTTAATGTATATTATTCATTTTATTTTTCAAAATCAAAATTCTCATGTCACCTGTATCATGTTCATCTATAATGCCATAATATCAGTTCTTGATATTAGATTTAGTTACCATCCTAATTAACAATAATATTAATGAGTCCTATTATTTTGCCAGGTTGTTCACAATCCCAGAAGACTCTGGCCAGAAGGTGGACATTATAGAGTACAATCTGGCCTGTGACTGGCCCATCAATGAGGATGAAGAGTACCTTAAAGCCGAGAGGGATCTTTACAGTCTACTGGATAATCTGCTCAAGAGTAAGTATTTTGAATTTTTTTATAACTCATATCATCAAAACATTACAAATCTTTTCTGTGTTATATTCATATATGCTGTATTTAGGCTCATTGGGGCTATGTCCAACAGTGGACTGAGATAGGTTAATGATGATGTATTTAGGCACTTAAAAATGGTCAAAACTGTGCTAGGACAGTGAAAAAAATTTCTTGAAACTTATGAGAATTATGAACATACTGTATATTTATTTCAATTACTGACGATATCATCATACATTGGGTAAATAAAAATAAACAAACATAACAAAACAAGAAAAATCCACTTGAACATCTATGGATTTGTCTGTGTTGGAGGCTTAATTTTACTATGTTCCTATGACAAGAATTGTCACATGTTATGTTTGACATAGTCCTGAATCCAAATGATGTTATGCTAATAAAAGTGGCATTCCGTCTGGGACTGATATTTATTTCACTAATGTTAAATAGGCTTGTGATTTTAGAGGTAAATCACCTAAACCGGCAATCATTTTAATATCCTGAGGTGAACCTATTGCCATACACCTGACTCAAGTTCAATGTCTGAGCTACTACTACAAATCTCGAGTTGGAATAATCCAATAGTATCTCCCCGGGATCGAACTGAGGACCCGTCAATCAGTAGTCTAGAGAAGGCTGCAATTACTCAAACGATGGGCAGTCAATAGTTAGTTAAGCGCCCATGAAATACTTTTGTATGATTATAAATGAGTAAAACAATGATATACAATGCTTAATATGGTTTTGTTTAAATTAAAACTCTACATTATAATATGTTGAATATATTTTTATTAAAAGAGTCATTTCTTAGTCAGTTACAAGGTAGAAATGATTTCCAAACTCTGTCTGCACTGGAAGTTACACAGGTGCCAAATGAAAATACTTTCACATAAATTTACAATTGATGTATGTGGTCAAGGATGTTCTGATTTGGTCACATTCAATCACGTAACTAATTAATTTAATCAGTTCCTATTAAATCTAACCTTTTAAAAACATGACAGTGAAATGACAAAGCTTGTATCATCTACATACAACAATGTGTACAGTTCAAACAATACGATTCCTTAGGATTATTGTATGCAGATTTGTTTTAACTGTTTCATTCATTCCATTTTGTGCCATGTTTTATTGGTCTCATTGAGTGTTGAAAACAAATTTGCTAAAGGAATATTAAAAAATTGTGTGTGAAAATGTATTGTGTTTTTATAACTAACACTTGAATGAATATGTTGAAAGATTTCACCTTTTCTCAATTACAACGATACCTATGTACATCATATATGGTAATTAAATAAAACCCATAACATTTTTATAATACATTTAATATTAATAATTTATAAATGTCAAACTAAATCAGTTTATCATACATTTTTGGTGTTTCACCCAAGGTCAGACTTTATTTACTGTAATTAAATTGACTTTAAAAAAAAGGATATAATCAATTATCTATATGATGATGCAGGAACAAAACACTCCCAATGGATGTCTCTGGAATGGGTCTCGACACGCGTCATAAATCACAAACAAAGATTCAATGGGATAATGAGGAGATACCTAAACTATAAACATATCTATAATATATGTTACAAGTTGTGAACTAATGTATTAGTGTGCTAGGTTCTTTAAAAATAGATCAAACTCATTCTCTATTCATGTGTGACATATACTATCTATTTTATGATCATTGAATAATATCCAGCTGATTAGTCGACTGATTAGCATTTTGAAGTATTTGTCTCTACTGTTTTTAAAATTACTACAAAAAGTGACCTGTTGGCCATGTAGAGATACTAGAAAAATTTGCGGCGATAAATAATAATTAATTAGATAAAATAGCAAGTACTTTAGAGAATGAGTTATATGTTCAATCAGTATACAGTACGGAATATTGTTTTTGAGTTTCGAGAACATTCCTCAGCGATTTCCGGTAAAGCAACGATCCACGGAGGTTCTTATTTGACCTCTTGTTATAACATTAACAGACTATTGATATATACTTCCTTTAATTTCATAGAAGGACGTCATTGACGTCAGATGTCCGGTCAAAGTCGAACAGCTTAATATCTTGAGAGATATATTTGTCACGTTATACTCACGTCGGTACGATGTGTTTATGTGTGTGTGTACTCCATCTCTACTTCTGCACCATCATAGACTGTGACTCTTCCATCTCATCGTCGACCTCATTGCAGAGGGTCGAGAATCATCCGCCATGTGTTCAGTTTTGTTCTGATTATGTTTTGACATTTCTTCGGTCTTTGCTAAATAGCTTGGGCACGTGTTACGAATATTTTTTTTCATAATATCTTCTAACGACAATTTCAGTTCTACAATTGGTCTTTGCAAACGTTTCTTTTATTGTTGCACTGTAATTTTTGCAATGCACGATGGAGTAAGTTGTGTTTGAGTAATTCTGGTCTAGATAAATTTCGTAAAGAGGCCGATTTTAAAATACAAGGTTTCTGTGCGATATATGAATCTGTGTTATCCACTACATATAAATATGTATTGTAGGTAGTTTACATACTTGTATTTAAAAAAATAATAATTTTGGCTGCGCGTTGGTGCGTGGTTAGTAAACCTTACTGTTACGTTGGTCGCGGGTTCGATTCTCGGCCAGAATAAATATTTGTGTGATTAACACAAATATTTCTCCTGCGCGGGGGTGTAAATATATTTATATAAATATTTCTAGTCTAAATTTAGGGTCCGGTTATAACATGTCAGCTAAATTCTCCAAACGATGTGATTATTTGATCGAAAGGCGACCAGAGCTCCTTTTACGAAACCTGGTCTTCCAATTAACGATGACCAATAGTGCCACATTAATCTTGACTACCAAAGATGCGATTTACTTATTAAATCGTTTCATAGCCATCATCATTATCATCAACTCCTCATCGTCCACTGCTGGACATAGCCCTTTCCAATAGCACGCCACTGAGCTCGATCTTCAGCTCTTCGCAACCAACCACTGCCAGCCACTCTACGTATATCGTCACTCCACCTAGCTGGAGGGCATCCAATCATTAAATCATTTGCGGTACTTCAACGCATTGAGACTATGATACGTTTCTTTAGAAGATTCCTAAATTCCTATCCTTTTTTCATACGTTTTACATAACTATGATATTCATTAAACAATCGATATAAATATTCGTTACATGTGCTCATTGTACATTTAGAAACGTTACGTAAGTATTTACGCGTCAACGTATATTTTGATTTGTTTGTGAGTAAAGGGCTGTCTAAAAATACTCGTTACGTGTCATTGACGTGTTAATCGTAATAGCAATATACCTACATAATATAATATATTAAATACCACTGCTATGTAAGCTTATTATATTGTCACGCCAGGTTCACAATGGGTTAGACAGAGAGCACGGGATGTCAAACAGCTCCTATCCTTACAGCGTTGACATAATTCTTCGGCAATTGTCACCCTGTTCATATACGCACATAGTTATATATTATTTTATAGTGTTTGAGGTGTCTTAAAAATATCTTATGAGTCTTATAAGATATTTTAAGATGTATTCTTCCTCCTCTCTACTGTAACAATACGAGTAAGAGATGGATTCCAACCGCTCCATAGGTTTCAATAGACCTCAATGGGGAAAGGAAATTATGGGGAAAGTTCTCCATTACACGTACCATATTATTCCAATCATTCGTTCACTTTATAAGCATAATATTATTATGTCGAGAACTATTAATTTATCGCAATTTTGATATCGTTATCATGATTAAAGATATATTTTAATGTCGACCGTCAACTGTATTATTTTTTGTTATCGATCTAAGCGTATGAAGAGGTAATATTTAATTAGATATGAAATATCTGAATCGAACAATCGCTCTGGTTATAATGAATATTGTTTTTAAATGCATTTATTTGATATTTATTATTCTTGATTGCCTTATTGTTCGAGTGACTGCGCGTCTCCTGCTCGACAGGTCCTAGCTTCGATCACCGAGTCGAGTACTTTTAGGTTTTTAAAACTTAAATATCTTACTACTACTTAGGAATATACATTTATGCCCAGTGTCTAGTAATACTTAGACTTACCACCTATTCTATGATGGGACGTGTAGATGGTGATGGAGTATATAACACTCCACTGCCTGTCGCCAAGGAGATAGAGGCATGATAATCCGATTTTATTTGTTACATTATTCGGTTAAGCAATAATAATAAGTTAAACCAATAAAATATTTTTTAAATGATTTTTAAGACGACATTTTAAGATTTATATTAAAACATTTCTGAATGTACCTAAAACCAAGACTTGATTATTCTAAAGGCTTAGCCTCTACACGTCTATGGTTTCTACTTCTCCATCATTTCTATATGTCTCTACATACCTATATACATATATGTTTAATGTATCTACTCACAATAGTAAATTGTCTACACCGAACTTTCTCAGAAGCAATTGTGTTTTACTGAAGTGTAGAAAGCTTCTTGCATAAGTCGAATTTAAATCCATCTTTATTGCATGTATTTTTTTATTATTATATGAAAAGCCTTTAAGAAAAATCGAGGATCCATTTTTTTTAAAGTTACCAAAGTGTTGCCAGCTATGAATTATATTTTAAGTTTTTTTTTAAACTTGTCATCGCGTGCCTCGTATGCTAACCCAAATGTAGTTTGGATTCACACAGAAATTTTAAATATTGTATATTTGGGAAATGAAATATTATATAGCATACTGATGAAATGTTACTATGGCATTTTTATATCAAAAGTGCATTTTCCCTAGGATTAATTCCCTCGTGAATGCTACGCTTTCAGAATATACGCTTTTTATATTTTCGCTCCAGTTTTATTCGTCTGTGTACTCCATTCCGGTCGTCTATTATTCATAAAATTCTCGTAGCCATAGAACGGACATAGTTTTTTGTTTGTTTTGTTCATTGATGCTTTTTCTTGTTATATCGGATATAAAATGACTTATTATTTACAACTCATTTTAAAATACTTCAGCCATTGCATGATCGCTTCGTGTGGACATTTATTAGTTGAAAAAATGTTTTTTTTTTTCAAAATGTTATCTCCATTTTAACCATGGTAGGTACCCAATTTTTTAACTAAACCAATAAAATTTTTTGAGTGTAGGAATATTTGAAACTGCATAAAGAGTTAAGAGTTACGATGTTAGTATCGTTGAGTGAACTTAGGGGCCTTTACTATAGACAGTTCCTATTAGATTGCGACGAAACTGTTATTTTTTATATTTGTTATACAAACTCTTTTTAGTTTCTGATTGTATCTGGCAAGCGAATTCATAAGACATGAATTCTTAAAAAAGAATAGTTGTTCTTGTCACTAGGAGTCATGGTAACTGATTATTGTTATTCGAGATATAAAACTATAAAGAAAAAACTGCGGTTCTATGATAATTTATTTTCTTTGGTTTAATATATATTTCTAATTGCATTGACTTGACTGTTTACATCATTATTACTACAAAAATTATACACAATTCCCCACGCCATAAATCCAGTCCAAGCTGTAGAAGGAATGTCAATTAAATTCTCTGTTTACATTTATATTTGTCCACTATTTGTATGCATCTAGTAACTAAATGTACATGTACGTAGTCGATGTTCACTACGGTATTGGATACGATAGATGGTATTGGGTATACATATTTACCCAATACCATCTATCTGGTTACCATTGCACGGGCTCCGCCTAATTTGAGATCAGATATCCGTCTATGAAATCGCTCCAAGATATTTCTATTCATTATTACTATGAAGGTAGCGAAGGGAAACAGGTAACTTAGAATTCTTTTTTGAATCAATCCCTAAAAAATTTAATATTAGGTATATTATGAAAATAAAAGTGCATGAAGTCTAAACAATAAATAGTAAATTACACTTTCTTACATTAGATATAACTAAATTTTGTAAAGGCGTAGACAGCGACATAAAATTTCCAACGGTTATGGTCCGGGCAAATTTCTTGCCAACCCATTACTTTTATTAATAGTTTTACGTTCATATATCTGCAGTTAGAATTGCTGAGTAGATTTGTATTAGAATTAGGCGATATTTAAGGTACATCGTTATCTTTCCAATCCAAACGATCTACTCGTAGACAGATACTCAGTTGTGTCGCAATTACCATACGGCTCCCGAATCCCAATTAACCCCGCTTAATTCCCGATGTGGTATCAGGAATAAGATTAATCGTCTTTCGAAATCCCGTTTTCCACTCGACTAATATTCTTATCTGTGTTACCATTAACACGACTGATGGAATACGACTGTTAGTATATACATATGTATTAATTAAGTTCATGTAATTTAGTGCAAGTTAGTATTACTTAGTATCTATGTTATTTAATGTCACAGCTTCCTTGCTATTATTTGGAATAGAAATGTTTGAGTTCAGTACAGACATGCGCCCTGCGTCTAAATAGGGAAGTCACGGCGAACGGAGCTCACGAAGATGGATATCGTGTTGTTTAAAAAGTAGTCAAGCTATCAACAAAAATTATACTTGGGTTGTGCCGGTCCATAATTGGGAATTGGACCAAAAGCTATTTGGACTAGACGCAAAAGAAGCGTATTAGAGTAACTGCGAATTTTTCCAAAAATCCCTTATCAAGTTTCATTATGTGAATGCAATATACATAGCTACTCACGAAACATTCAAAAGGAAAATGAAACACATATCACTGAAATAACATAGAAATTGGACTTTAGCTTCAAAATAACTGATAGAGAAAATATCCTGACGCGTATCATACATATGTCCCGTTAGGAAACCGAACCCAAAATCCACGACACGACGATTAATTTCTTCAACCACTGAACTCTAACGGGCCAGTTTATATTTACGTAAATTACCATTTCCTTTTGACATCTCTACCGCTGTGAATAGCTATTGTTTTTGAAGGCTTAGCAAACAAATCCTTATTAACAGATGTTAATGATTCACAAATACATAGTAAGTATTTGAATCTTTAAAATACCCTTTATTATCGGTAGGTAACTCTTTTACATTGGAATAAATTTAATTTATTAAACGGTGCTGTTCTTATAAAATAACACCCAATATTGTCTTCTTCGCAGATTGAAATGAAATCATAATTTGAATCTTTGACTAATGGATTGATTGCTGCGTGAAATATTTTTGGTGTTTGTTCCAAATTTGCTAGATTTGCAAAAAATCAAAATGCTTCTAATTTCACGAAACAAACACACGCCTGAAATCCTCGAAGGGGTAGGCAGAGGAGAGTAATAAACTCCCACGTTTCACCAGTTAAATTAGGGTCCCACTCTGGAATAATGATGAGCATATTGCAATTTAAACTAGCCATAACTTAGGATATGCAAATTATTTCTGACTAATACTAATAATATACATATGTATAAGTACTAATAACATTTATATGTACCTACTTTATTACGATATAAGTAACTGTATACAAGATAAGAGATATATGTGCTTATGAGTGCTTACCTTCTCTGAGAATGAGAGATACGTGAAATTGGAAACCTAAACATTTGCTCTTAGGAAGGGCGGTCCGTGAGCAGTTTTCGACGGCAGCCTCGGTAATGTACCTCATTGTTCTCATCGATCCCTATCACGAAACTACTTAACACAGCATCCATAATTAGAAAGGCGAAGGGCTAGGTTTAGTGAGATCAGACTTTTGTTTTTGTTAGATAGCACCAGAATGATACATAGAGACCAATTGCATCCATATTGGATTTTTCTATTTCAGATTTTCTATTAGAAATCTCTAGTATTGGCTCGGAATCTGGATCTCTATAACAATACGCTGGAATGCAATGAATTAATTCATTAACAGTTATCACTGTGCGTGTCCGTCTGTACATTTGATATGTAATATTGTGGTATTAATGGAATTTACTACTAAATTGCATGCAGCCGGATTAAGGTAAATGCTATGTGGACGCCTTGATTAATGGCTGGTCAGTTACCTGGAATAACATGTGGAGTTTAAATTAGAATATAATTTAATTTATTTGAATTGGGTGCAATAAATTATTATAATATAACATTACGCCTGTATTCCCTCGAAGGGCTATACATTATACTTTAAATGTCCAATGGAATACGCAGTAACATTATTACGATACACCGGGCACAATTCAGATTTCGTAGTACTACTGAAAATTTCAGTTTAT